>JANCMA020172142.1:0-13753 GCA_024336925.2 Zoanthus solanderi | reverse complement strand
TATTATCTCTTCATAACTCTTGGGAGAATTTAGCATTTCATACAAAGTCACTTACGTTGTTTTTGCACTAGACCCTTTAATTATGAGCATGCAGGCACAGCCTTAATATTTGAGCTTTTTACCATGCAAGTAGATTGAAATTTTAAACATATGTTACAAAATTTTGCAATTATGAGAAAGGCAAGTACCTCTGAAATTTTGCAAGCATTTCAATGACTACAGTCATCATTCAGTAACTTTCTTATAGGATGTTTTACAGACCTGTTTGTGGGATCACAGGCTGAGCTCTGTAAATTGTTGAGGACTTAATAGAAGTATTACTTAGATTTTCTGGCACCCTCTGTTGAAATAAAAGCATTGAAATTTTAACATTTTATATCATTAGAAAGTAATATAGCTATGTCACAACATGCTATATGCAAGAGCTTTGAAGTTAAATCTGCCAACTATTACAACACAAATACAACTACTATAAGGCATATTAATTGAAGGCCACTTTTAAAATCATCAGCACACAATCAAATTTATGCCATTGCATTGAACATATAATGAAAAAGTTGAGAATCTTCTCCCTGTTGCAAAACAATTTTATAAGCAAAGTGACAAAGAATTCAGCTGGCAACATAGCTATGACACTTGAGTCCCTTTGATACATGTAAGCCCACTGGATTGTTTGAAATAACTATGTCACGCTGACCTAACCAATCAAGATCGCTCTTCAAAATCTCCACTTTGTTCACATGCAATTGCCCAAGTGAACACAAGAGATAAAAGATAAGTGCCAGCTCCCTCATCGAACTTTGGGAAAATTTTGATGAGAAACCAGGATAATTTTTTAAGTGGCCTAACTAAAATGTATTAAATATAAAATTATAATCTAGATACAATAATAGTCAATATACAAAACAAGATAACAAAATATTTTTTACAATAGAATTAAAGTATTAATAAAGATACTGATAAAAAAACAATGTTCAATTCTGTGCAAATACAATGAGAGTTGCCTCAACTAAGCATGCCATAAAAGACAAAACAACTGTTTGAAAATAATAATATATAATTTTATTTGAAAATACTAAGCATCAGCCATAATTTGAACATTTTTAAAAGGACGTGCACGCCCTTAAATTCTTCGTACTTCTGATTTTTATTACTGGACATTGACGTCTGCTGATTATTGATGCATTTATACTTGTAAAAAATAAATAAACTTCGTGAATCAACTTAAAATGTTTGAAGCTTACCCAGGTTCCAAAACCACAAGGAAATTCCTCTATACACAAAGCCTTCAACTGTCGCTCAAAAGCTGCTGTTGCAGACACCGTTGTCTCACTAAACCCTTTCATTCTTATAACTCTAATCTGAGTCACCCTGCATCTTGGTTGCCAACCAAACTTGACATCACTAAGCCATTCTCGTCCCCAGAGCCCAACGTTTTTCTTAGCCGCCGGGTAAACGTGCGAAGGCTCCGCCGGCTTAAAAACGTTGGACTCTGGGGAGGAGAATGTCACTAAGCAAGTGAAAAAGCCTGGAACAAGTAAGCCTACATTCTCTCCCCAGGGCCCAACTTTTTCTTAGCTGGCGTCTGGGGACGAGAATGAAAACATGGCGGATTGCAGCGGGGAGTATTTGCACATAAGAGGAGATTCTAAATTTCAGCAACGCTCCAATGCAGTTTTCTCTTGCCTAGATAATTTAGAGCCTCATAGTGCAGATATAGCACCAGAAAACGACACTGTGAGTCCACTCGGCCGCTGTAAAAAACCAGATCATGTTCTTCACCCCGAAAGATGGAAAAAATACAGCTTGGAAGACGTGAAAGAGACAGTTGATGGATTATCTGGAGACGAGTTAAACAGACACACAGCACTATCGTTTCTTGAAGATTTAAGAAAAAGGAAAGCTCAAGATGAAACTAGAAATGTAGGAAAGATTGGAAAACAACAAGACGAATTGTCAGACACGGAGATGGAGGAGAAAATTGTGTTTTCGAAAGACGTTATCAAAAAGAAGATGGAGGTTGAAGAAATTATGGGTAATAGTAGTGATGTGGCAATGGGTTCACCTTCCCAGCATGTTGCTAAGGTTGTCGTTGGTTTGTCACATTTGCAGGAAGTGGAAAAAGAGAGTGATATTGATGATTTAGTGAAGGAATCTGTTGAAGTTCCAGAAGAAAAAAAACGTGAACTTCCTTTGTTCTCAAAGAGAAAATTAAGAAGCTCGCACAATTTAAGAAAAAGGGGAAGTGACAAAACTGATTAAATAAGCTTAGCTATACTTTTGACATTTGGCTAGGCGTTGTTGGTTCATCAGGCCAGTAAATTAAAAAAAATATATTAACCCAGCAAAAATTGCACAGCCACAATGTGATATTTCATGCAAGTAATTTCAACTACATATATTTTATTCAGCTCTTGGTTAAAAGATTTGATCATCTTAATAAGTAATGGAAGAAACTATGGAAAGCTATTGCTGCCAGAAGTAACTGAAATTGGAATGTGCAACCCAAATGCCTATTACCCTGTTTGAGTTGTACTGATAACAAACCAAAATGCTTTGAAGAGTACTTCAGTTATGCAATTGGGTGGGCGTGTAGTTGGTAAGATCTCTAACTTCTGACCATAAGGTTCCTGGTTTGATCCCTGGCTTTTCTGAGATTCGAATATTTGTGCAAACTTCTTTTCTGCCTAAGCTAACTCAGTTTTCCATACATCTGGGGTAGGTAAATGAGTACCAGCATCTGCTGGGAGCTAACCTGTGATGGATTAGTGTCCCATCCAGGGGGAGTCAAAAACTCTCATCCCCTTAACACTACAGAAACTGGAGCTAAGCACCAGCTCCAAGGGCCACCTGGCTTGTAAAGAATTTATGCAATAAAGGTGTTCAATTGTTTTGCTAGTGAGTTTAGCATTTCTCACTAGTGAGTTTTGTCATTTCTCGCTAGCGAGTTGTTATAATCAACCCAGACGGACCCAATCTCATTCCTAGTCCTACTCGTGAGGGCAAGGCTCTTGGAACAGTATGTTGTTTGTGATTACCCATAACTCCCTCTATTCCCACCAAGATACCAATTGCTTGTGTTGCTTTTGACTGTTCACTATAAAGATTCCATAATGAATCCTACAGTAAGAGAATTACTAAGCAACATCAATAGGCTAGGTAGAATTCTCGAAAGCGGGCAAAGTCAAAGGGGAGAAAACAGCTTGCAAATACAGTTGGCCAACACTATTAATTCAACCCCAAATATAAGGGTCACTGTTCAGCTCTGTGGATCAGTGCAATCTCGTTTTCCCAGAGCCTCGCCCCAAGAATAGGGCTGGGAACGAGAATGGGTCCATCTGGGAGGTCTAGGTCGATTATAACTCGCTAGCAAGAAATTGCAAAACTCGCTAGTGAGAAATGCCAAACTTACTAGCAAAAAATTTGAACACCTTTATTGCATAACTAGAGTATTCTTCAGAGCATTTTGGTTTGTTATCAGCACAATTTAAACAGGGTAATCGGCATTTGGGTTGCACATTTCAATTTCAGTTACTTTTGGCAGCAAGGGCTTTCGATAGTAATCAGCCAAAAATTATGTTAGTATTTGATAGAATAATTCCCAAAAGTGATATTTTATAGAATGTGGTAGCAGAACATTTTTCGCAAAACCTAGTATTTCACTCTGCCACACCATCAAGTCTTCCTTACCTATGAAAGTGCTTTTGGTATTTGTTTTTTTTTGTCCCACCAAGAAAGTCTGTTTTCCTTTCTTGCCTCATTACCAAATGTGCCTCAGTTTCTATTAAGGCTTCAAAAGCAAATATTGGAATTTTGAAAGTACCAACAATGAAAAAATAAGGACCCCTGATAGTCTTAATACAAAGGTTTTGCCACCCAGAACTTAGGAGATTTTTAGTACAAATATCTTCATGAAAAGACCCAAGTTTTTCGAATTTTTCTTTTGACATGCCTTCTCAGGTTTTAAACTCGAATCTTATTTTACTTCCAGACCTGTCAAGTGTCACACATTTGGCATGATTATCTCAATTTTTTCACAATATGCATTCCTGCACGCAAAACAGGTTTCAAACATTTTTCATGCATTTTACTAAAACTGGACCTGATCAGTATGCAACTATTGGTTATCTTATGCTAGCTGTGGTATCCTATCAATTCTCAAATCAAGGTTATACTGACCACACCTGTATTGTGAGCAAGGTGTTTATAGACCTTGTCAAAATTTTTCGAGCGACACTGGCAAATAAGATAAGGAAAGATAAAGAGCCTCTGTACAAGGTTGTATTGAAATATGGCTGCCAAGTTAAATTCAAAGAGAAAACAGCAAAATTGTTTTATTCGGAATTCTTGGTTCAAAGATGATTTTAAACATGTGATTCAAAAGAACTATAGGAATAATAGTGATACAGGCAAAAATCTAGTCTTAAGTTACTGTTATAGTATACATTCGATTAAAATCATTTTTGTGTTGATCTGCAGAGAAAATGAAGACTTGAAGAATATTTTCAAGTTGGGTTACTGGGGAGCTTACTTCTCAGTTCATGTCTCATTTTAATTTTACAACCTTGAAAACTCTGTACTTTAATGTTCATTAACTAACTAAAGCTGTAAGAATTCCTATAAAACAGATTGTAAACAATGAAGTTGGAAACATTCTGCATTATGGATTGCATAAATATTTCATTGTTTGCAGCCTTAATAAACTTGCTTTACAAACTGTGAAATAATTTACATTTAAATATTTTAGAGAGGGAGGATGTGTTGAATCGTGGGAGGTGGAGAGATTGCTATTAGAGTGGGGTAAATCCAGCCACCCCCATTTACAGGGATAAACCCGGGTCAAAATTGGATGATGATGATATTAAAAATTCTAGTACTCCCAAGGATATTGAAAGGTTTATTAAAGCAAAGAATTTTTTCTTATGAAAAGATTTATGTTACAATTTCGTTTTTCTGTGGTCAAAAGTATTAGAAAACTTTATTTCTAAATGTTGTCAAACACAGTCTGTGGCTATGCTAAGGTAAAGAAATTTACATCAAACCAATTTTCTCTTGGAGGATCGATCATAATAACGTGGTGTTTCCTGGTAAGAAGGATGAAATTGGCCTGGAGGGTTATCTCGTGCATAGAAACGCCTTTCAACTATTTTATCAAAAAAAGCTTTAAATTTTCTGTTATTCACTGATCCCTCCTTCATCTGCCTTGCATCTCTGCAGTCAAGGTTCACAATATCAGCACCAACTTCTTCTGCCAAACCGCGCACACACTGTGAAGCCCTTGCTGTTCCACCCTGATCTAATTTAGTACCAACTATCAGTATTGGGATTTGATTCCCCGCAAACTGTTCTGGGTCAAAATCGTCACTCAAATCCTTAAAACCAAAATCAAATAGCCCGTCGTTGCCATTCGTAAAGCAATTTTCTTTCCCTGCGTTCAAAACTTCTGCCAGCCATTTTCTCAGGTTTAAAGTGGATTTCCTATTTGTTAAGTCATGGACTAGAATAAGACCATTGACAGAGTTGTAAAAGATTGAACGACTATTCTTGTGGTTTGCAGAACCACCGACGTCCCAAAACTCCAAGAAAAAGGTCTTTGTACCAGGGCTTTTATCTTTATAGTCGTACAATTTCACTTCAACAGTACATCCAATAGTCCAGGCGGGACTAGAAATACTCTCATTGTGGCATAATAAATTGACAAGAGATGTCTTTCCGACTCCTGAATCACCAACAACAAGGATCCGCACTTTCTCCAAAGCGGCCATATTGAAACGTGTTACCTTGTAGGAGAGGCATGGAACCAAGTTTACAAGATTTATTTACCTGGGGATTGGAAAGGAAATACTAATTTTCATCATAAATATATATAAAATTATTTTGGTTTGGTCATTATAAACAAAAAATGTTGATGTCAACAATAATCAAATAAGTGATGAATTTTTTCCCCAAAATGAATAAGAATAAGTCTTCATCTGGAAATAGAACGGTTTAAAAGTTCTAACCGGGGCAGCGGTAAGAAGCGGGATTATCCACAGGCTGCCTAAGCTGGAAATTAGTCATATTAACAATTTCCCATACAAAGTCTTACAAAATTTAGTCAACATTTTATTAACAAAAAAATTGAAAATAATGTTCACCTACCTTGAGTTTGCCTTGTGTTTGTCTCTTGTGCGTATTTTGGGCACGATTGGAGGTGTTTTAGAGGGATTTTAATTTTTTGCGATCGTTCGCGAAAAATCCAAAACACAAGGCGAACTCAAGGTAGCCTGGTAGGTGAACTTTATTTTCAATATTTTTGTTGTTGAAATTTTGACTAAATTTTGTAAGACTTTGTATGGGAAATTTTTAATATGACTAATTTCCAGCTTGGGCAGCCTGTGGATTATCATTAATACATGATTATAAATATTTAAAAAATCAGTAAAAAATGGCGGTCGCACCTTTGGTAAAAACTCAATGGCTACGTCAACAGATGCTTCATGGTGTCAAAAACCTACGTATACTAGACGGATCATGGCATTTACCATCAACAAAGCGCGATGCAAAAAAAGAATACGAAGAGAAACGTATTCCGGAGGCCTTGTTTTTTGACATAGATGAATGCTGTGACAAATCTTCGCCGTATGAGCACATGATACCATCAGTAGAAGAGTTTGGCAAGTATGTAAAGAAGCTAGGAATATCCAACGACACCCATGTTGTAGTGTACGATAGAAATGAAAATTTTGGGTTGTTCTCAGCTCCGCGAGTTTGGTGGACGTTTCGTGTGTTCGGACACAATCTAGTGTCTGTAGTCAATGGCGGATTGCCGAAATGGTGCAGTGATGGTTTTCCCACAGAATCGGGTCCTTTGAAAGAATTGCCTGAAGGTAATTTGCGTCTTAATTATCAGTATTAGAGAAATTGGGATAGTTTCCGTTTTGGTGCATACTTTTTTATTATAAAGGGTTAGTTTGCATGACGGTCAGTATAAGATATGGACTGCGGACTACGGACTACGGAATGGAACTACGGACTGGGTATAAAACACGGACTGAGGTATAAAATACGGACTGAAGTGTGAAATGCGGACTAGGGAATTTTAGACTGCATATAAGCGTAATCGTAACGTAGAAATGATGAAGTTGAAGTTGGTAAGCTTTAAACTTGGCAAGGAAACTGCTTGGGTCAAGAATAGATTATTGGGGCAAAGAATTTGTAAGACTTGATAAGACAAACGTATAAAGTGTTTTGGTCGTAACGTTAACTGTTATCTTTAGGCTGTGGCTAAATTCCTGGCAGCCGCGAACGGCCTTAAATTGACTAAATGCCCGGAAGTTAGACTTAGAAATTTATTTTTTGAAAAAAAAAAAAAAAAAAACTTTTGTAACAGGCGACCCCATGGCCAAGAGGGATCGAACCCGTATAATCAGCATGGCAAGCGATACTCTATACAACTGCGTCACGGAATCCGGCTTGCAACTAATAGAATTTTTAGAGTATCTATTATGTCACCCTTACCATTATTGAATGCTAACCGTAAACAGGCTAACCAGAGTGCTACTTAGCCAAATCTACAAAAACGATTTTACTGCCAGTCATTTATTCTATTTAAGACCGTGCCCGGCTGCCGGCATTTAGACACTTCGTTATCTTTAAACGTTAACACAAATACCTGTAATATATTTTTTTTACTCGAAATAAAATTGGAAGTCGTCGCTAGTCGTTACCATACTTTTATATGACTAATATTGGTTTTAAATAATTTTAATATTTTTAAAAAAAAATTAATGTATACAACTACTGTTGTTCTTATGTGCGTCTGTAAACCTGCAGGTCAGAGGTTTATGCACGCGTAGGCCCTTCTTATATGGTACATTATGGGTTTATTATAGGGTTAGGGTTAGAATTTATTCTATAGTGTGCGCCACCATAATTTACCATATATGACGGATCTACCTATGCACAGGGGTAAAACAAAATAGCGGACAGAGATCGTAGAAAAACAAAATGGAACATAAACTTCTGTTAAGCTTAACAACTTCAAAATATACCTGTGAAAAAGGACTGCAACACAGACATCGCCAATGTAAGAAAATCTACTTCAAACTCCCTATACATGTATTATAACGTCTTAAAATCAAAATCATTTACCTTCGACGTCAGCCATCTTGGAGCCGGCGATCAGAGAGAGCATTTATAACCACATGATGTTTACGGCTCCAAAACAAACACTCAATGTCCTGAGGTTACTTGACTGCCTATATATTTTCACCATTTTACGAGCATTTTACCCATTCTACAGTACCTTACCGTGTTTTAATCCATAGTCCTCATTTTTACCTCGGTCCCAGTCCGTAGTCCGCAGTCCCTATTTTATACAACCGAACGCCATGTTGATGTTAGCTTCAGCACTCGAAATGAATTTGCCAACAAAAAATAAATATGACCATTATTTATATTGTTTTGATTATTTTGCTCAACTTAATTGTGTTTTTCAATAGCTAAACGTTGTTCATAGTTTCAAGAGATAAACTAACGACCGAGTTGGGAACCGAGTTAGGAACCGAGTTAGAAACTGATTTTGGCATTCTGGTCTTCTTTTTTACAAATTAGAGCTTTTTTAAAAGGAAGTGTCTAAATGGCCGGCAGCCGGACACACAACTCAAAATACTAAATGACCGGCAGTTCGTTCGGATAGTAGTGTAAAATTCTATCTATTTTATATACTATTTATTTTATAGTGTCCCCATTTAGTGGTTTTGTAACTGCAATTCCAGTATGACACTTGAATAAAGGTTATTATTATTATTGTTATTATTATTTTCCCCTAAATATAAAAAATTACCAACTAAAATCAGCATCGAATGTTCCTATATCGAAATAGAACCATCAAGCGATTTAGAAGACGGTGTTAGAAGTGAAAATTGATTCGTAGTTTATGGCAGGTACACTACTCTAGTGAAACTCACTAGTCCGAGTATTATGATCGACTTGACAGTTAAGTATAAGATTGGAAATCGGTGAACATTTAAAACGCTTTTACAATTATTCTTTATCGACAAAAGATGGATTATAATACAATGTACTTTATTTTCGATGCGTTTCAGGAAAGAAATTCACCCCGGACCAAATCCGCTAGAGGGCCCACATCCGCTAGCAGATTTGGTCCCCCAGGCGGACCAAATATACTAACGGTATGGTCTCCCCCCGCGGATTTGGTCCCCTAGTAATTTTATTCGAGGAAAGAAAATATCTCTTTTTGCAATGTTTTTTTTTGTCTTGCCACAAGCACCTACGGTGCCAATGTCCACTTCGATGCACAGTTTTTAAAAATTATAAAGAACACATTTTCAGCTTTATATAATTATTGAATAATTCGGAAAACGAAAGAGAAACAGTCTAGTATTTTTAGTCACTTTTGATCAATCAAAACACATTTAAGGTTTGCTTTAAAGTGAGCGGGTAGAACCATAGTCATGAAAACCAAAAAAATGTAGAAGAATTTGTTGTGCGGGTCCAGAGATTGAGCCTTTGTGCATTCTTAAAAAATAATTATTAAAATTTCCGAAATCTGAGTCTCATATTTTTTATGACTGGATTCTTATAAAAAAATATTGTATATGAACCACAATAGCTTTTAGTTTTAAAAAATCTCAAAAGACGATGATTTCAAATGACACTTTTTTATCTTGCCACACGCGTCTACAAGCGTCAGTATTCACACTTTAAAATAGTTAAATTTATTCGAAAGGACGCGAACTTTGCACTTCATTCGTGCTCCAAAATGTTACCGCACGCTTAAGTAGTATACGTAAACCACAATAGATTTCGAGTAAAAAGACAGGAATGCATTTTTTTATTCACCTATTTCAAAACACTTCACTCCGACGAAGGACTACAGTCCAAAACGTCAGTTTTTCTTAGCAACTTAAAACTTATCAAACAACATCACACTTACAGATTAATAATCTCTCGACCACTCTGGTTTCACTGCTCCAACAAAATCAAAACCTATTTTGAAACTATTATTTAAGAATTATTTAATAATTATATAAGGCTCAAAATGTCAAAATTTTAAGAATCGCGAGGCTCGGGAAAAAAGTATGATTCTTATAAAAAAAAGGGTGTATTAAAATGCGATGCGTGCTTTATTTCTGTTACTGAACAAAGTAAAAAGCTGTCGATCCTAAAGTATTGTTTATAACGACTGCGTTTTGAAAACTACTGCAAGTTATGAGCCAATGAACTAACCCGCAAGCGCGATATCTTTTTCCTGCTTTCGTTTGTGCTAATAGAAAACTTTGCAAACGTTAATTCGGTCGTGTTCCATAAAGTCATGTTTTTTATTCGCTTTCTTTTGATTCAAAATAGTCTATTACAGGACCCGTTTATTCTCAATTTGCCATCCAAAAATAATAGCTTTGATAAAACAAGTTTTGCAAATATATTAATTAAATGTTTGCACAACATTTTGCAAAAAAAGCTCGAGTTATTAAGTGTTTTTGTGGGGAGACCAAATCCGCGAGAATCTTATTGAGGGGGACCAAAGCCGCTAGATGGGGGACCAAATCCGCGGGGGGACCAAATCCGCTGTTACACCGGGCTGGAAACCACTGGCGCGCGCTCACACGAACGTTTTTCGGCATAATTTCCGTACTGGGGTGTCCTTCGTTCCCAGTCTTTTTTAGATTTTTGTTTCCGAGAAGGCCTAGGTTTTAAAGATGACAAAATAATATGGAGGACGAAGTGTGATTACTGTACATGTGCGGGACTTATTTTAACGTTTCTCCCCATAGACGTTCTATTAACATATGAAATACAGTGCTGCCGCTCGATGGCGGCTGTTTTCTGGTAACATGGTCGCTGTTTATTCTTTATTTGGAAGAAACTATTGTCTTTTTTCCTTTCAACATCTCGAACGTGCGAGGTCACAATCGCGTAACACCGCTTTGTACGAGAGACAAATTCCATGTCTATCTCAACGTAACCCACTTTACAGAAATAGTAAGTTTTTTGTAAGGGAAAACTTTGTAATTTCTTCATGCAAAAGGAAGACTCGTAAAATTTTAGTTGGCAACCATGTTTACGGTTTGCACTGTATCCGTAATAACTCACTTAGAAGCTGCACTTTAAATCTTCATCACTTTGCTCAGTCACGTTCGTGCGTTAGGAAATATTGCGACTCCAAGGACACAAGAAATTCTGTTAATGAATTATGTTGTGGCGACCTCGGGACTGACTATAAAACTGGCGATGACGAAGAGAGACACGATTTATTCAAAAGAAAAAGAAAAAATCGTTCTTTTAATGGAAATATTAAACAAAATCCTGAAAGTAATCAGTGTGAAGACTTTACAGAAGAAAATGGTTTTAATGAGACATTTGTTAACAAAGAACCCAGTTTATTGCGGGAACTGTCAGAATCGAGTATGACTAAAGGTAAGCCTATTATCTCTTAGCTCATGAACTTATTCTCAAACAATTCGTTAGTGCCATTCTTCTAAATGTAGATGAATCCTTTAAAACCCAGTAATTTGTGGCACATGCCACACAATAATCAAAGGCACCCAATAATGGTGAACTCATGGATTGCACCGTGGCTACTCCAAGCCTTTAGTAATCGTAA
Organism: Zoanthus solanderi; assembly: GCA_024336925.2. Classification (NCBI taxonomy): domain Eukaryota; kingdom Metazoa; phylum Cnidaria; class Anthozoa; order Zoantharia; family Zoanthidae; genus Zoanthus; species Zoanthus solanderi. The sequence goes on along the minus strand of JANCMA020172142.1, from coordinate 2,145 downwards.
TAAAATGGAATTATTTACCACTTATTCGTAGGGTAGATCCTTCATATATGGTACATTATGGTTGAGCATACTATAAAATAAACCCTAACCCTAAACCTGTATTAAACCCATAATGTACCATATATGAAAGACCTACGATTGTAGTCACTAGTTGCTGCTGACCAATTAGTTTATGGCTCAAGAGTTTACAATGATACTCTAGGTTCAAAAGTCCTATTACAAAAACTCATGGCTTTTCAATCCATGAGCTAAAAAGCAAGAAGCTCATGTCTGAAAAACAATCTTAAAAACAAATTAAACATGTGGCACTTCTCAAATCAGTTTCAACACCTTCAAGAGGCCGTGTTATTAGAAGGATTGACACTACAACACTAAAATAAATTAATACTTTTTCACATAACAGCAAAGTTATGGTACCATGTGAAATATCAGTTACTGCTACACAAGGTGCTGTTGTTTTCTTGATGTAGCGAGTTACCATGGAAACAGGAAAGCCTTGCAAAAACACTATATATGGCTTTAGTTGCTCATATCTAAAAAACAAACTCGGTGACGTCAATTTTTTATTGTACAATTTAAGTGATAAGCATGCCAGAATAAAGCTTTTTGCAAAGTTTGAAAAAATTCTGCAAAGCAGATTCAGAGCAACCTTAAATTTTCTATTAGTTAAAGTGGCTCTGAAATTAAAGAAAGCTTCATTCTGACATGCTGGTTACATTTCAGAAATAAAAAAAATGGGCTTCACTGAGTTCATTTTTAAGATGTATAGAACAGCTAAAGTTAAAATATAGAGTGTTTTGCAGGGCTTTCCTGTTGCCATGGTAACTTTTTACTTCACAACAATGACCAAATCTTTTTCAGAAGTTATTGGTGTTTGATACATGGTACCAAAACATGGCTGTTGAATGATAAGTGTTATTAATAGTGCTGAGCCTTCTAATAACAAGAGGCTACCCAGTAGCCTTACTTCTGCCTGTTCTTGCAAGTTATAATTTGTTCCAATCCATGAAAAGTGAGAAAGAAACTTGCTGCTATAGAAATATAAATGACTGTGATTTTGATGGGAGGGGCATGTGTTGCCAAGGAAGGGAAAGAAATCGAATCAATAACCAAATTGGGAACTGAACTTGAGATAACTTGAACTTTTTTTTTTTTGATTAACAAACTGTCTCAAAACTTCCAATTATCCTAATGTACATTAGTTTTAAAGCTGAGAAAAAAAAATAAAAAAGGCCAAAAAAGAAAAGAAAAGAAAATTTACAGCATGAAAAAAAACAGTGCACTGTGATACTCTAGCTCTTGATGTACTCTTAATGTTGCAAAGCCTGGTTGTGTTACGAGAAATGTAAGTTACCGTCAACTCAAGGCGATTGACTTTGAGGCTTTGCGCCAGGATCTGAGGACTTCTGAACTTTGTACGAGAGAATATAATGATCTAATGGAGCTGACATCTAGTTATAATTCGACTTTAACATCCCTACTTCACAAGTATGCGCCAGTAAAGAAGAAAGTGGTGGCTAGTAGGCAACGTTTGCCTTGGTTCAACAGTGATATTAAGAGTGCTATAAGAGCAAGGAGAAAGGCAGAGAGAAAATGGAGGAAGACAAAATCCCAGCAGGACTTGCGAGCTTTCAAAGATGCGCGAAATCGTGCAACGTTTGTTATGAATAGCGCGCGTTGTGAGTATTATACTAATCTGATAGCGGAGAACAGTTCAGATCAACGCGCCTTGTTCCGTACCACCAAGTCACTGTTGTGTGAACCGTCAGAGGTCTCATTTCCGGATCACATAGCTCCAGATGAACTCGCAAATGATTTCGGAAATTTTTTCATGCAGAAGATTGATAATATCAATCAGTTAATAGACAAACAAGGATCCTTGGGGAAGATGGATGCTGGGGAAAAGGAGTGTGCTGCTGATCTTGATTTAGGTATGGATGTCACTTTTGCTAATTTTAAGGCGTTAACTCAAGAGGAGGTTGCTGAGCTTGTAAAGAAAGCTTCTAAGAAGTCTTGCCCGCTTGATCCAATTCCCACATCGATAGTGCTTGACCTACTGGATGAATTACTTCCCGTAATTACGAACATGATCAATTTGTCATTTGAAACTGGGGAGTTCGCTAGCTGCTGGAAAGAGGCTCTGCT
>JANCMA020172040.1:0-13754 GCA_024336925.2 Zoanthus solanderi | reverse complement strand
TTTTTTTACAACTCTTAAAATTTTTAGGCCTGAATGGCACAAAAAAAAAAGAAATCATAATTATCTCCACTATTTCCAGAAAAATCTATGTATAATTTTTGCTGAGATACAAAATAAACTTCTTCTTAATTTAGTAATTTAGATTATATATTTAAAGGTTAATGACTGCAAGTAAGTGGTTTGTTTACATATACACCCACGCGCTGGCGACACGATGAACTAAAAATCTGAATAACGAACGAGGCGAAAGCCGAGCTTATTATGAAAAATTTCGAGTTCATTGTGTTGCCAGCAAGTGGGTGTATATGTAAACAAACCACGAACTGAAGGTCTTTAACCCTTTTAATAAGCAACCTGAGTTCACAACATTGCATGGCGCGATACATGACTTAAGGAACTTGAAGCAAGAGTCAAGTTTGAACAAACAAAAATTTTTAAATTAAATAAGTACATAATTAAAATGGCATATTAAGTTGAAATAGAATAACATCAGAAAAAGTTGTACATGAAGAGATTTTAAAAAGATAGAACTTTTAAAAATTAACGCGAAGAAGTTCAGACGCAAGTAGCGAAGCAATCACTGAACTTGTGAAAAGCTAAAATTAATTCGTAAAAGAAATGTAGCAAATAGTGAAATACCTTGGTTTAGAATTTATCAGCATGTCCTTTGGGAAGTAAGTCCAATGTTTTAATAAAACATTAGAAGAACACAACCAGTATTTGAAGTGTTTTTACACGTCGCCACCTCGATTAAGTAAAAGTATTACTGAATCGCCATCTTGAAGTCAGATCTTGTAAAAACAAGTCAGGAATCTGCATATTTTCGCTCCCAAGTGTTCGCCACCATAAAACAAACCAATTTCAACAATTGTATATCCGGTATTCAGTAAATTTGGCAAAGGATTGAATTCCTCTTTAAAAAATCAAACAGAAAATCTGATTTAAAATGTCGCAAACTGCTTCAAACTTATCTAAAAGGCGGGAAAACTGCTGGGCGTGCGCCAAAAAGCCCGCCAATTAAATAACTTGATTTTTATCATTCGATGGAAATTTCAATAGTTTCCAGTCCCTGCTCTTGGGAGTTCGTGTGTTCCAACGTCTTTTACGTGTAGTATCGGACTGTAGTATAGGAACTGGAAACTATTGCTATGAAGAAATCCACGTCTGCGAAGATATACAGACTTTCTAAAGATGGAAATTTCCTTTCTTTCTCATTGGCGCAAGGGCCACCACGTGACCTACAAATAATTGCCTACAGAGGACTTTGCTCATGCGCATAACCGTCTAGCGGAGTTTAGCTGCAAATAAATCTGACACTGCTCATGCGTAGTTTCGACCTTCTCTAGAAAAAAGATGGATCGTTTTCCCGAGTTTAGAGAGGCAGATTAAGACACTTTGTTAAAAAACAAAAACAGTAAGTTTTTTTAAGCTACAAAATAAATTTTTTGAACCGATAATCTGCTTTTGGGATTAAAAATGGTTGCGCCGCGTTATTTTCTCAATGAATTTGCAAACTGAAAAAAGCCGACTTGACTTATTTTACGAGGCAGAGCGCATTTACCTCTTAAAAGTTAACGCTTCCCTTACCAAAATTCAGTGATCGAATGATAAAACAATTATTGGACTAGGTTGAGCAAAATATCGTGATTTGTCATTGTCTCTGGCTTTGGCAAATAATGAATCTGTTCGCCACTGACAAATCACGATATTTTGCTCAACCTAGTCCAGTAACTGTTTAGTATACTCTGATATAGGACAACTTTCGCTGGAGTAAAAGCTCAATAAAAAATCATTTTGGTAAAATTTCCGTATGGGCGCATACTATTGTTTAATCATTGCCCAGACCCTCACTTCTTTTGTAATATACGCGATGAAACTGCACGCGGAAATTATTCCCCCAGATATTTTGCGAAAGGTAAAAAATTTGGAAATACAGTAAATATAACAAAGAAAAAAACAGATGAATCGAAGAAAAATTTTACAAAAATTCTGTGGATGATAATTAGGCCCCCTCCTAATCTCGTACCTAGAGATCTCACTAAACTCCCGTGGGAGATCTGGGTACGAAATTAGCCCCCTACCCCCCCCCCCCAGATTTTTTGCCGTGCTACGGCCCTGTCAGCTACCTATATAATTAAAATAAATATTTTCTATCTATTTTATTGTAAAATGTTTCCATTAGTAACAAATATTGTTTAAAACGATAACACTCAATATAACAAGATTTAAGGGTTGCAACAGAACCAAAGAGAAGTTTGAAATCCAGCTAAAGTCTACATAAGAAGCTTAGTTTATTGTCTTTCCTTGCAGGATTTGCTTCCATCTGCCCCATTCCAATTAATTAAAAGATCACTTTTACTCAATTAAAACAACATTTAACAAATCTTTCTTTATCCAAATCAAATTTTGAAGGTTGCTGGAATATCACAAAAAATAGATTCAAGGATCATAGACAAGATTAAAGGAATGGTTGAAGATGGAGTAGGCGATGTCTTGGAAATGAATCGGCACATCCAGATTTTTGTATGAAACACCCTCTTTTAATTTCTTGGAAAAACCTTGCCACCGAAGTCAAACCAATGTTACTTCCCAAGAAGATCAACCATAAAAAATAGGCAGTCCAGGACTGCATGTGGCTACTGCTTCTTCAAACTAGTTTTAAGGTTGCGACAGATTATTTCATTCTATAGCCCTGCATGATTTAATAAATCTATTTTCGAAGCCACCTCTACTGTAAGTTATGCTACATCGCTTGAGTTAACTATTTTTGAGCCAATGTATGTAATCATATAGGTTGTAGTCATCTACTCACTCACTCAATCAACATGACTAGCGCCGAAATGCGAATTAGTTGTTCGTTTGAACACACGCCTTCAAGTAGGCTATTCATGATTTGGAAAAAAAGAAGTCGATATTTTCTTAAAAAGCATTTCATGGGCGGATTAACATCACGTATTACTATTAATATTTTTTTATAGAACAAATAAAATCACACCTAATAATTTTTTTTAAAATATAACAAAAATAAGGGAAGAAAAAAATGAGAGGAGGAAAAAAAAAAAGAAAAAAAATGGTAAACCATCCAATTTCGAACCGGCGACCTAACGATCGCGAGGCGTGCGCCTTACCTATTGCTCTACAAAAGGCACTACAACAAGCGCTACGAAATTTATGTTATATATAAAGCAGCGTGTACGAGTTCACTCATAGGGACATACAAACAGACAAACGGACGGACGGACACGGGTCGTGACATAGTGGCTTCTGCTATGAAGCAGATAGCCACAAAAACCACAGGTGTCTTCCAACTGACCAGACAGCGGTTAGCAAATGTTGACCAAGAAAACTTAAGGAAAAAAATTGAAACATGGAAAGAATATCAGGATGACTTCTTTCATTTCCGTCCTCTTACTGATCCAGAAACAAAAGAAAACACCAGTAAAGAGGATGAATGTGATGAAACTGATGTTGAAAAAATTGTTGTCAATGAAAGCAGATCTTATCGAGCTAATTGCGATCAAAGCCCTGGGAATTACTTTCCCTAAGGCATCGTAAAGTGAAACTCTTCCTCTTGCTAACTTGGAACCTTTAAGCAACAGGAGAACCACAGCATGCGTTCAATTTATAACTCAATGTAAAGCCAACAATCACCTCAAGGGCATCCTGAAACGACCGGTTGTGAGGCAGCATGGATATAATCTAAGATCTGGCATCCCATCGTCACATAAATCAGTCGGTAAAACTAATAGATTTAACTATAATTGAAAGTTAAACTTTTGAAATTAAACACCGTGTATGCAATTTAAAATCTAAGATTTTGGCTCTAAGTAGAGCCTTTGTTGAAGTAATTAAAAGTTACACACAACTGCAATCACGGGCTCTTGGACCACGTGACTGCAGTATTCTTTCACAAATATGGGGTAGGTTGTGCCTCTTCCCGGTTTAAATCAGAACGGTTGATTCTAATATGCGCTGCCTCCCTGGCACCACACTCAAACCATCATGGATCTTTGGTTTGGAACCCACAGGGCAGTCTGTGTGGAAACAGCGACCTGCTTCCGATGTTTTTCTCTTGCCCGGTTGGCGATGCTTCTTGACTCTGATTCTGAGCGCACGCTCCGTCTCTCCAATGTAATAGCTGTCACAGTCTACAACACGAGCGCCCCCGCAGCATATTCTGTACACGCAGCCACACTTTTCTTCGCTTACGAGACGATCTTTTAGCGCGCATACGAGGCTACGAAGGGTCTTCTGAGGCACTTCTTAAATGTGGATACCCACAGTGGGCCTTGTAACACCACACGAAACACTACCGAACCAGAGGTTCCAACTGCAACGCACACTCCCACTCGGTAATCATATGTCTGTGCCTATCCCCTATGTTAAAGTTTCAGAGCCAATCAGACGCACACTTCAACACTATGGCATAAACATCTATTTCAAGCCTCAGAAGACCCTTCGTAGCCTCCTATCCGCGCCGAAAGGTCGTCTCCCAAGCGAGGAAAAGTGTGGCTACGTGTACAGAATATGCTGCGGGGGCGCTCATAGTGTAGACTGTGACAGCTCTTACACTGGGGAGACGGAGCGTGCGCTCAAAATTAGAGTCAAGGAGCATCGCCAACCGGGCAAGAGAAAAAGGTTTGCGGTTTATAACCCCACATACAACAAATACCTGTAACAAAATGCTTTGAAGTTTATTAAAGTTTAACGATCCAAAACTCGGTATAAAAAGCATTCTCACGCTCAATGACCTCCTAGTGTTTTGGAATAAAGTTCAAAATTTCACGCAAAAGTAACCAAATAACAAATATATCTGTTAAGAAGAAAAATACCTTTTAACAGCTTAACAACTATTAAAAACTTCAAATATTAAATGACTTAAATGTTCAACTCAGTCCACTAGTGCACTCTGTTAGTGCATGAGTGTTATGAAAACAAAAAGCAATCCATGAAATAGCAAGCTCATATGCAAGGAAAACGAGACTGCCGAACTTGGGCTAACGTCGGTGCACTCAGCTGCTGCTGTACAATTTCTCTTGCAGCTCTCCGCTTCACATAACACCTTGCATTTCCCTGTTTTGCACGTCTGAGAACACGACTTGACAGATTTGGGGCAGTGCATTTCACAACTTTCTCCAAGACACTCTTGATCACAGGACTCCCCAGTACACACCATCTTGGCACAATTCCCACTGCATTTCTGAAAAAAAAAAAAAAATATCGTTAAAAAGTGTAGCACCTATTGAGTGTGTGTTGTGCGTGTGTGTGTTTTTAAGTGGGGGAAGGGGGAGGGGAGATAAATACGATCAAAAAGCTCACCCCAGGGTTAAACAAATTGAGCAGACAAGGAAATTTATAATACATTTAAGAGCCAGGACAACATTTTTAATTTAAAATTTTTCAATCACAGGGTTCCTGTAGCTCAGGAGCCAATTAATTTAAGACCCTTTTTAAGACTTTTTAATGCCGAAAGTAAAAACATTTAAGACCAATTTTTCAATGTAAAAAATCAGAAAAAGCGATAACAATGCAAATAAACACTTTCCATGGTAATTAAGATCACACCTTCACAAAAATCTATAAATTTTATAACCGAATAACAACAAGAGTTCTGATCAACAATTGTAGATTCAGAGTGGTGTGATGCAGTCAATGCAATTTTGGTCAAAAACGTGAAAGACGCGAACATCCCGTTAAAATTGCTTCCGATATGCAGCATCCAACTTATTAAGAACTAAAGCCCGTTTAAGAATGTTTGTAAACAACGGAGCTTAGCAAAGAAAGAATCGATGCTTCACACGAAAAACATTCTTGAGTTTGAAAGAAAAAAAAACTAACTTAATGATTAAATCCTTAGCTTACTATATTTCTTAACAAAAAAGATTTACGTGTAGTTTAGAAAAAGGTCAGTTTCACGGATTTTTTAATCCATCAATGGTTGTCCTTCCATGTTTTAGTTAATGTCAGGTTTAAGTTCAGCTTTCATTACCATTATCATTGTCAAAACGATCAAACTAATTACAAGCTCATAAAAAACGAGGGAGGGAAGGTAAGAGTTTTAAAGATTCATGTGTACAAAAACGTAATTCAAATAAGCACTCTGTGAAATAAGTACTTTCTATGAGTAAGCCTTTTCTACTGAATAAACACCCTCTATCGATTAAGGGCACTCTACGGAATAAGTACCCTTAATGGATAAACGCCCTTTATTGAATAAACACCCCCTATGGAGTACATGTCTTTTATGGAATAAGAACCCTCTATGGAATAAGTACTCTCTATGGAATAAGCACACTCTATGGAATAAGCACCCTCCTTGGAATAAGTACCCTTTATTGAATAAGAACCCTCTATGGAAAAAGAACCCTTCTTCATGGAATAGGCACCCTTAATGGAAAAAGTACCCTCTATGGAATAATTGCCCTCTATAGAATAAGTGCCCTCTATGGAATAAGCGCCCTCTATGCAATAAGCGCCCTCTATGCAATAAGTGCCCTCTATGGAATAAGTGCCCTCTATAGAATAAGCGCCCCCTATGGAACAAGCACCCTCTATGGAATAAGCGCCCCCTATGGAATAAGCGCCCCCTATGGAATAAGCGCCCTCTATGCAATAAGTGCCCTCTATGGAATAAGTGCCCTCTAGGGAATAAGTGCCCTCTATGGAATAAGTGCACTTTATGGAATAAGTGCCCTCTATGGAATAAGTGCACTCTATGGAATAAGTGCACTCTATGGAATAAGTGCCCTCTATGGAATAAGTGCACTCTATGGAATAAGTGCACTCTATGGAATAAGCGCCCTCTATGGAATAAGTGCACTCTATGGAATAAGCGCCCTCTATGCAGAGTGTGCTCTTCCATAAACCCCATAATCATTACAAACTTACTTGAGTACAGTTTTGGGAGTTACATTTTAAACTTTCACAGTTTCCACCATTACAGAACTGAATCTCCGCTTTGCTAGCTTTGGAAATGATATTGTTACAAGTGGTTCCATTACAGTACTGATAGCAGTGCTCTGTCCCCTCAGTACATTCCAGCGTGTCACATGATCCATCTGAGCAAAACTGGGTACAATTCTTGGATGTACAGCGGGATGTTTTGCATCCACCACTACACTGTTGCACACAGAACCCTGCAGAGCTACACTCAACCTTTTTACAGTCTCCGGCACAATTCTGGTTACACTCTTCCGTATCACAGGCCATCGATAGGGGACAAATAAAATCAGGGGGGTTGCAATATTGATTACAGTGCTTTTGAGTAATTGTCTTCTTACTGCATTCCATGCGGCAATCTTTATATGGACATCCCATCTGTATGCACATATCGGGTGCCACTATTGGTTTGTCACACGTTGTCTTATTCCTTGGCGGTCCAGTATACGTACAACCTCCTCCCCTGCATTTCTGATTACACTGCTGTACATCTTTGGCCTTGCATATGAATGTACAGTTCCCTTTATTACAAATTTGATCACAGTTTTCAGCTTTGTCAGTGCATTCCATTGTACAACCATTTTGACAGGTCTGGGCACATCTCTTGGCGTCGCACGTGAGTTGTTTGCAGTTTCCATTACACATCTGAGTACAGTTTTCTGACTGGCACTTAAGGTTATCACAGTTTTTGGCGCACGTTTGCATACAATTCCCCGACGATGAGCAGTTAAGTGCATGACAAACACCAAAATCTTGACACTCCTGCATGCACATTGCAGAAAAACCTGAGCATTGCAAATTGCAGTTGGTTGTGTTGCATGATTGCATGCACATACCTCCAAATGATTGTCCACTTGGACAAGACTGTGATTTTGCTTTCGTTACAAGCATCGATAAAGCCACCAGCAGGTAAACAACCAAAGTACTGCACCTCATGTTTAAGAGTTGAAGAGTACCTTCGAAAAGCAACATTTCTCTGTTAAACTGCTTTAATATCTAGTTTATGTTATAGTTATAGATATACACATTTTTTCACGTTCGTGATAATTTAGAAAATCTAGTACATACTTTATTTAAAAAGTTAAATAAACTATGATTTTAAGTATAGATAGCTTAAAAAAGCTAGTAGCTAACTTGAAGTCACTATATTGGGCACTATAGCCTCGTTGGTAGCGGGTTTTAACCCTTCAAACTACCATAAAAAATAGAGACTGAATGCTTGCAGGCATGGACAGCTGAACGCCAGGACTTACCCTTGAGCGGGCTAGCTTCCAGCTTGGGCAAGCTTTCTAGCTTGAGCGGGTTAGCGTCAACTACATGCAGGTGCCAAGCTCGATGCATTCCAACGCGCAGTTATTGTATTTACTATTGTTCTTTGCCGTCGTCGTCGGCGTCACCGTGTTCGTAAAGCCGGCGCACACTACAGCTATGAGCTGAGCAAATTGTCACTCGTGACTATTGGTGTAAGCAATTAAGTTCCTCCAGTGTGCGGTGTTGTTTCGTGCGCATTTGGTCACGAGTCGACTATTCAACATGTTGAATATTTTTGTGCACGAATGAACATTTCCTCCAAGTGTGCGAGCGTGCTAAGCCATCAGCTTAGCAAATGATACTAATACGTAGCGTATACAGCAGCGCGGCAAAATTTAAAATGGCGTCGAGCAGTGCGGTAGTTGCTGAAGCAATTTTGGAAGACAAGTTAGCAGACCTTTGGGTCTTTGAGCAGGTGAAACCCTCGACTGCGTCTCGGGTTTTCACTGATCTGCTCTCGAATTCTCACAAACGTTTGTCTTGGTTTTCACCAGGCTACGAAGGCACGGAGAACATGTTTTATTTCTTAAGTTAAAACTGCCTATTTAACTGCTCCAGTGGATTGTGAGATCTATATAGATCAAGCAGAAGGGTTTGAATTTCCTGCTGATAGTAAAGGTAAGCTTGTCTACAGGCTGAACAAATCATGGCCTTAAACAGTCAGGTAGAAACTGGAATGTTCTTCACTGTTTCTTACTGAAAAATGATTCTGTTCAGAGTCATGTGGACAACTGCATGTACACAAAGCAGATTGGTGACAGGCGTGTCATATTGTTGATCTGGGTAGATGATGTAGTTATAGCTGCAAGTGACATAGTTCTAATGGATAAAGTTAAGGGAATGATGAAGGAAGATTTCGAATGAAGGATTTGGGCTAACTCACACATTTTCTTGGCATTGATTTTGTTCAAGAAGATTGGTGTGTGAGGGTGAATCAGAAGAGGTACATCAGTAAGGTCCTCGAAAAGTTTGACATGTTAGAGTCCCTATATCGTTTTTTTTTTATCTTTTAGACTACAAGTATTGTCATTTATGAACTCAGAATTCGAAAAACAAAAGAAAATTTCCGCAACTAAGTATGCTTTTTTATCAAAAAAAGTTATGAATTTCAGTTTTTCACCGAGCAACCGGGGATTGATATCTGTGACGTAGCAGCAGTAAGACGTCCTTCGCTGTCATTAGTTTTTTTTACAAGAAAAAACGTGACAAAGTACTTAAAACTGAATTTCTCTGTTTTTCGCCGTATTTTAAACCGCAAACGAAGAAATTGTTGTGTTGATATTTAACCGGAAGCTGCACAAGTACCTTCTCCTACGTCATCACACCAGGACTTTCTAATAGAGTGAATACTCGGTCAAAAACGACAGCTGTCCCAAAACTGTCTTATTTGCACGTTTCCAAACTCAAAAAACATAACAGGAACCGCGAAAAACTGTTTAATTTTTGAAGTTCAGTATTACTAAAGGGTTCTACTTTTCATCTAAATGGGATAATGTGATATAGGGACTTTAAATTGCAAACCCAAATCAACACCAGCTGAACAGAAACTTGATTTCGGTAATGAAACTATACCTGCCAACTTCCTCGCCTTAGGCGGATTTTCCTCGTCTAAAATCCGAAATTCCGGATTTCCTCGCCTTACCCGCCTAGGCCTCGATTTCCTCGCCTAAATGACAAAATGACTTGATGCTTTTGGATTTTTAGTCAGTTATTTTTTCAAAACTGATCTCAAAACTGTTCTTTCAGGACCGCACCGAATACAATTTTCATAATTAGATTTTGCGAAAAAAGCAGTCCTGGCTCTTAACTTTCAAAATATATTTGGATGGTCTTCGAGTGCACTCGGGACGGACTCGGAATATCTTCGGGATGTCGTCGATTCCGTAGAAAATGTGTCACCAGAATCAAAAGTACCTCGCCTAAATTTTTTTAAAAGTTGGCAGGTATAGTAGTGGGCAATTGGACAAAGAAAATTCCCCTTTGGACAACTAAAATTTGAGTCTCGCACGTCCAATTTTATAGTATCTATCGCTCTGCTACTAATTATCAATATTTTCAGGTGCCAAATACAAGGATGACTGCCCAGTGGAACCCTTCATTCCAATATACCTAATAGTTGGTGGCTCATTCGGCATGCTTAAAACTGTTATAGTTCTTTGCCAGAGAGCAAGCAGCCATGAAGATGATTTAGACATCGATGAGGACCAATCAATGTCAACAAAGTTTATTGATGGAGTACTGAACTTGTTTTTGTTTACGTGGTTCATAGCTGGTAATATATGGGTCTATAGTAAATACAAACCCAATCCAAAGCCACCGTTGCATGAACCAATGAACTTCTGCAATCCCACACTTTATATGTTTGCGTTTTGGGTCATCACTGCTAGCTACATTCTAATGGGCGCAATTTGCTTCTGTATATGCTGTCTTGGTATTTGTGCCAGTTGCACTGCTTTCTTTGTTACAAGTAAAGATTAAAAGATTAAATAAAAATATTTCTAAAACCATAAAATGAAAGTTCTCAAGATAGTAACATTCCCAGGCGCGTAGCTACCTGTAAGCCAGGTAAGCGCGGGCTTAGCAGTTTTTCTGAAACCCTAGCACTTTTCTTCATCCAATTTCTTTCATTTCGGAAAATGAAGGTAGATGAAAGACAAAATGGTCCCTCGAAATCATTCTGCTGGACTTGTTAAATATACTGAGGCTACCTGTAACATCATCGCAAAAGTTTTTATCTAGATACTAGATGAAATTGTTGTTTCAGTCTGACAACACTTTGCACTAGATTTGTTTATAATCATACTGATAGACTATTATACTACTTCTAATCTTAACCTAGCACGAGCCATGTATACAGTTCTGTTTATATGACAAGTCATTAAACGGATCATATTTTTTCGATGTAACGTTCCTTCTTTGCCCTGGACTTGGTCCTTGGTGAAGTCGATTGATCAGATTGTGAACTTCTGTTTAGACCTTTTGGAATGGTTGGAAATGCTTCCAATTAATCCATCATTTTAAAAAGAAATTTTGCATTTTTTCGTTTCCATTTTAACTTATAAAAAATTGTTCAAAAAAAATTATTGGGTCGGCTAAAGCTTCGTCAACCTGTGAATCCGGGCTTACCAGAAAAAACTGGCTGGCTACGCGCCTGATTCCCCCTTCAGTATTCCATGCACCTATCAGAGCAGTGGTTGTCATTGATTTTAAAATGGAACGATTGTAACACAATATGTCACTGAAAAATGCTTGACTTGCAGAGTGAGACCTGTAATCTAGAAAAACATTTATTTAGTGTTTCCGGTTGTAAATCTGAGTGAGGAGTAAAAATTAGAATTGAAGATTTTCCATGATCCATTATTACCAGAATATCTGCATTGAAGAAGGTTCTGAAGTGTCCTCGTCACGTTAAAGGCACCTCACACGATCGTTTCCTTGAATTTATAGGGCCTTTTCAGTTGATCTACTACCACGTGTCTGTCCATGTTTTTAATAATAACAAAGAGACTCATTTTAAAAGCCTTTACTCGTGGTACGCGTGGGACAGGGGACAAATCCCAAATATGGCAGTCACTGAAACGAATCGCTAATCGCGACATGAAAAAAAATGAAAGAGAAATGGAACCCAAAAGTTGACTCGTGGTACCACGAGTAATAATAATGATAAATCTTTATTTAGATCTAGTATTGTAGTTATGAGTATCTTTATTAAAATCTAAGTTAAATGTATGAGAAAAAAAGTTAGATTGTTAAAACATTTGTATAAGAAAATGAAACGATATTCAGCTCTTCTCCTACTAAGTAATTTCCATTTAAGCTTTTTGAGCCAACAGGATGTGCTCGCTCTATAAGCATAACAGTATTTTCAGCATCTAGATTCAGGTCTTCTATCACGACTTGTTTGAACTTCGCTTCCGTTTGGGACGAGCTTTCACTAGCAGACTCGTCTATTCGATCAAAACTCAAGTTGTTAAGCTCGCCACACACTACACGATTTTTCGTCTTTAAGCTACCGATTTTTTGTCTGCGACGAAAAATCGGCTGTGTGTGGCAGTTACAGACAAGGATCGGACACGATTTTTTTTCTTGAAGGAAGATCTGACAAGCTAGATCTAGAAACGTCTGATCAGACATTGTCGGCTAGTGTGTGGTAGTGACCCGATAATTTGTCGGAACTTCTCTACGTATCAGCCAATGGGAAACAAGAGTGCAAGCATATCGGCTAATGTGTAGCGGCCTTTACGAGGTGATCAATTTTTAAGATCGTCTTCTTTTTCCTTCAGGCTATCAATTTCTTTTTGGATTTTTTACAATCCATCATTTACATTCACTTGTGCTTTCCCTACGGTGATAATCAAACTTTTCAACCAAGAGTTGAATAAACCATCTGCTTTATTTACTCGCCGATCTAAGTACTTCAATATTTATTTTTTTCATTAAAAAACGCCAATAAAATTATTCAAAATTCACTAATGGTTGATTAAAAGCTAGGTTAAAAACACAAACGTTTTCAAGTCATCTTCAGGTATATGTGGCGGGAAACAAAGCGCCTAGATCATATATTAGTAGTTTTAATTATGTTATTCCCCTGGGGAAGAGGGACAAAGAGGTTTCTACTATTCAGATCTTTGTCCCTCTCCCCCTTGGGAATTACACAATTAAAACTACTACTATAAGATCTAGACGTGTTAAGTGTCGTTTCAGACGAAGATTTTGAAGTCTAGTAATTCAGAAGACAATGTAAGAGAGGATGAGTTGAAAATCGAACATGGTAGTGCGGTTTCTCGTCCTTTATCTTTGCGAGGGTCGGAACTTCATTTGAAATTTCCCGCGAATAGCGATCTAAAAAGAAACCAGTCCGTGAAAAGGCCGTGACATAGGCCTAACTAGTATGGGAGTTGCTCGCTCCTACTTATGGGCGCCTGGTTACCTTGAAACTGATTTTGAGCACCACCAGGAAGGGCCGTCTTCCTAACAAGAACGTCCTGGCAGAGCCGGGATTGCCAAGCACGTTTTCCATGCTGACCAAAACTCGTTTGAGCTGGCTAGGCCACGTCAGTCGCGAGAACGATGGGCAAATTCCAAAGGACATGCTATATGGTGAACTCGCTACTGTCTTCAGACTTTTAAAGGTAGCTAGAGCTAGTCCTTCGTTACAAAGACGTAAACAAGACCTGAAGGCAAGCTACGTCAACCTAGCTGTCCAGGGCCGTATACCTCGGATTTTTCAGGCTGCGGGGGCAAACTCTGCACATCTTTACAGGGGTTTCCCGTATACAGACGGGGTTTCTAGTTGAACGTTTTGTTTTCACCCCAACACAGGTTGCCTCTGGCCTTTTTATGAAAATATACCACATTGATGCTTGTTTAAAATTGTCGTGATTTAATAATATTGCATAAACACCTTGTTCAGTTTTCCTGGCGGGCAAATAAAGTTTCAGTTTTCGTCAAATTAGCAGAGGATGTGAGACGTCTGGTGACATTACCCACGAACTAACTTTATA
>JANCMA020171938.1:0-13756 GCA_024336925.2 Zoanthus solanderi | reverse complement strand
CGCGTGGGACCGGGGACAAATCCCAAATATGGCAGTCACTGGACCGAATCGCTAATCGCGACATGAAAAAAAAAAAAGAAAAAAGAAAAAGAAATGGAACCCAAACGTTGACTCGTGGTACCACGAGTAATAAGCGTTATTATTCGATATAAATAATAAAACTTGAATTACTTAAGCGGACATATTTTATCTTTGTTGTTCTTTTTTTCCGCCAAAGCTGTGGTGTGGTTAAGAGGTTTGGTAAATGGAGAACCAGCTTTTCCAGGGCTCTAACCTCCTATGGATTAGTTTCCTGTCCAGGGGGAGTCAAAGACTCATAAATCAGTTAAGAAAGAATGACTATATTAGTTACCAGTCTTTCCTGTAACTTGATTCTCCATCGTCGAGCGGCTGATGCAAGTTTGGTCATTGGTTCTCCAACCTGCTCCTGTCCCCACTCGTGTGGATCCTCGAACACAAAGAAACCTGCCTCACGGCTGGACTCCAGGTATGATTTGTGCAGTATCCACTTACCAGCTGCACAGGCCGCCAGGTATTTCTCGTTTCTTGAGAGAAAACAACAGGTGAAATGTAATTTAATAATAACAATAATTATTAATAATAATAATAATAATAGTATACACAAGAAACGTAACAAAGACCGCTTTGACCTAACTATTGTTAATCCTTTCTGTCATATGTCATTAACTGACGTATTGAGGAGGATCTGTAAACGTTTGAGAGGAATGATTGTCCAGAAAACATCGTACCATGATTTAAAATGACCACGAGTTGAAAGTCTGTCAATTACGTACCATTTTTAGATAACAAACGCAAACTTAACGTAATTTTGCTTTATAAATATTACCTTTTATCATAGGAAATTAAATATCTTTGTACCGCCTCATCAAAATTGTGTGCTTTTCACACATAAAAATATAACGACCCATTTAGTGACAACTTCGCATTTTTTTCTTTAAAGTCTTTTCGTTAATATTTTTTGATTATATGATAAACAGAATTATATCAAATCTGATCATTTCGTTACAAATTTGTATTTGTTCTGCCGTAAGCAAAAGAAATAAACCGCACAAAAGTCAGCTTTAGGATGTGAAATCTTTTCGTCACAGAATATTAACACCAATGCTTTCCAGACCAGTATCAGGCAGTGGTCAAACCCACGAATAATGAGATTCAAAACCAACTCAATCACATTACTTTTAGAAACACTAAGGACTTTAAGATGTGAAGACGGCAACGACAACGCGAACGGCAAAGAACAATAGTTTTAACTACTAAACACAATAGTTGCACGCTGGAATGCAACGAGCGTGCCACCTGCTCACCGTCGTCTTTAGTGATACGCAGCGGAAAGCTCACTTTTGGGTTTCTGTGGACAACGTGAACGTCAAACAACAAAATCTGACAAACTTTGTTTGCTTTCGAGGCTGAACCTTTTACCTTTTACTGTTCGAAAATCTTATGTAAAGTCGCAACTAAAAATTTATCGTTGATCTAAAATGCAAAAACTAAACTAGAAATAATATTTTTCACAACTGTTGTAGTCATTTCTCACGTCCTCGTTTCTTAAAGTCCCTGCTATCTCATATCAGAGCTCCGTTGTTCAAAGGTTGGTTAACCCTAACCTTACATTCAGCAAAAATTCCACGAACAGAAAAGGTTTACGTTTCTTATGAAATACTGCTAAATTTTCAAAGGAAAAAAATGTTACTTCTAAAACCACAGCTCAAATCCTTTTCTGTACGGTTGGCAACAAGAACACGTAGTGTTAATCGGCTTTTGAAAAACCTCAGTTTTTCAATCGAATCCGGAAAGAGTTGGCTAGTAAAAATTGGGGAGGACAAGGACATCTCAGTGAATACTGTATTGGTCCGAGTTTTACTACCCAGTAGCCTTACTCGTGCCGGTTCTTGCAGGTTTATAAATTGAATCCATGAAAAATGAGAAAGAAACTTGCTGCTATAGAAATATAAATAAAAAAGTGATTTTGGTGGGAGGGGGATGTGTCGCCAAGGAAAGGAAAGAAATCGATTCAGTAACTGAATCGGCAACCGAATTCAAAATAACTTTTATCTTTTGATAAACCAAAATGTCTCAAAACTTCAAATTATCTTTATGTCTTTAAGTTTTAAAGCTGAGAAAAAAGGTAAAAAAGCAAAAAAAGAAAAGAGAAGATGATTTACAGCGGGAAAAACAACAACAGAGAACTTGTTACTCGAACTTACGATGTAATTAGACAAAACTTTGGAAAGAGTAGCAGTCGTGAAATTAATCTTCAATTGCACTAGCTGCGCTATTTGGGAAATTTTCAGTTTTATCCTCGATTTTTTAACTAGTTTCAGAGCCATTTGTATGTAAAATATTCAGTTTTATCAGTAATTTTGATTAGGCGACATAAGTGCCTAATTAGAGTAGAACATTATGGGAATATAGTTCAATAAAAGTTCACCTGTTGCTAAATACGTTCATGAATGGCACCTCCACTCAAAAGCATTCGTTTGAATTAATTAGCTTCCCTACTGTCTCGTTTTTTTTAACTGAGTAAAAAAATCGACTCTCCGCTTTTCGTTGTTTCTTATATCCTGTTAAAACAAAAATCGAAAAACCGCTTGACTTTCGTTTCACATTTTGCAGGCTTGTGCACTCTTTTTTCATTTATATATCTGGTAAACATACAAGAAATAAAAAACAAAAAAAGACCTTTTTCGTTTCACTTTTGTATGATTTGAAACAAAGTGGCCCTCCATTACCAATTTTTGTTTTAATATTTTAAGAGCTTCTGAAAATAGCAAAAAAGAGACGATTCGAAAAACTGAAAGGCCAAACAAAGAACTTCACTACACTTTGCCAGCTATAGGAGATTGCCTCAATCAAGAATATTTTCTCAGTAACAACAAATGATATGTTACACGCATATAAATTTAGTATGTTAAGATCTCGGATGTTTTACAAGTTAAACGTGCCGTGTTTAAGCGTTGACACAAATATCCGGATATTTTCTTGAGATATTTAGAAGTTTCCGAGATATCTAAACAATTGTTTGGTTATTTATTTTTGAAAAAATTATAGCTTTTTTTGGCTGTTTTTCGGAATATTCAGTTTTATCATTTTATGCTAAAAACATTTGCAATCTAGCTACGTGCTATCTATACTTCTGAGTCAATCTCTCCATGCACGTCCTAAAGGCCTTAAACTTAACTGCTCTTTATATTTACATTTTGAAGTTGGGTAACTAGATAAATTTAATTTTTCTTGTACTTCTCGTCGGTGCCGACAAGTAGCATAGTACAGAACTCTCTCTCAAATTCAAACTGATTTACCAAATGAGATTCGTGGTGGAACGTGAATGCCTGAAAAGCCTGGGAGCGAGCGAAATGTAATGAGTTCCACAGTGGCCATCTTGGAACAAAATTATATTTAAGTTTTGCACTTCTGAACTCGATAGAAATGCACCATTTTTCTTGAATAGATCAGACATCGTCCAGCGTTCAATTTTATGAAAGAAACCTTGAAATCTTTGCCGGAGCATTTCTAAAAACTTAAAACTTGAGGACCTAAAAGATGAGTATCAGTGGGCGATAAACGATCGCGTTGACATAAAGCGAGGAGTTAGCGTGACAAAGGGGGGAGGAATGTGGCTGATGGAGGAAGCAGCTTGGCTCCTTGAGGAGGAAACTGGGCTCAGAGAGGAGGCAGTGTGGTTCAAGGAGGGGCAGCGTGGCTTAGCGGTCAGAGTCGGGAATTTGATTTGGATGACCCGGGTGCAAAATTCTCAACTCACTCTACTAAATAGATTTGTCCTTGGTGATCTAGGACAAATTCACAATGCTTTTTATATAAATTGTCAACTGGTTGGCGTCCTAGGCACCTTTAGATTCTTATATATGTGTTGAAAAATTTAACAAGAGACTAAAAGTTAAGCCCCTTTAAGGAATTTGTCAACTACAGGTAATGAATACAATTATAGTTTTCGAGCGCTGGATTTCATCAAAATACGCAAGTCTCGCTCAGTGTGTGAGACTTGACAAATATATTGAGAACAATGAAAAGAACACTGGGGAGGGTAGCGTTGGAACTGTTTTTATTATTTCAAACTAAGTGTTTAATGCATTATCACAGCTTTTTGTCCCTGCTAACACAAAGTATTCATTGCCTTTTCAATTCATCGTTTTGTATAACATTGTTCGCTTTTCATCATTACAACAGTTTCCTTTACAATATATATAGGATATTACATGGCTGTGCGGAGATACAGATTTTATCTTCGAGTGTTGATAATATCTGTTACGAGTGAACGTATCTCCAAGCGGCCAGTCAAGCGAAATTAAATAAAAAGCAAAATTATAAGCATAAGTATTTACTGTTTCTGTCTTCAAAAAATAAAGGTAAATAATGGCTACTAAAGTTGCTGAAACAATGAACAAGACTGTAACAATTATTCATAAACCTTTTATATTTTTTCTAAAAACTGTGTTAGCTCTCTATCAGTAATATCCACGAATCTGGAAGGCATTTCTGTGTTTTTTGTTTTTTTTTTTCATTTTACAACGTTCACTATAGGTACGAACAGCTTTCTAAAATTTTTCGCTCGGGTCAAAAACAACAAACGACTCAAAGGACCGCGCGCGCGGACCATTGAAAACCGCGCGAAAATGCTAAAAGCTGATTGGTTCAAAAATGATATCACACGTCACATGTGTTGATAAAAATGGTATCGGCACTGGGGAGAGTGGGATATCATCTTTCTCATCTTGCTACAATTCGGTATACAACTGTATTTAATATAATAAATGAATAATATTTTCGTTTCTAAGCAGCCCTTATCATTTCTTCATCACTTCTAAGAACAAGATCTATTTTTAGAGTAATCCTTACTAGCTGAGAGGATTAAATTATTCATTACGGTTACTAAAATTTCTTTCAACAAGAAGATCCTTTGTATAGGGTTCAGAAATGACTGATTATTTACGAACATGCTAAGATTAGACCCAAGGCTGACAAAACCTTGTATTTCGTAAAAACCAGAAACATCGTCAAATGTTGTTAACATAAGCGGTGCTCTCAAGATTTAAGTGAATGAAAATTTACAGAATAATTCACCAAATACTAGCAATTAAGTGTACAAACATTTTAAAGATGAAACGAATAAGCTTTTGATTTTACATTAAAATAGTAGCAAATAATTAAATATATAAAATGTCTGCCTTTTATGGTGAAAGCACTTTTCGTTTTAAAACAAGAAAAACGAAACAGCTGTTTTAAGCTAAAATATTTGGAAAATGCTCGGTTTACTTTGTAGCAGCTCAAAAATGTGACGTCACAGCTGCAATTCTCAGCACAACGCCGCAACGCAAGGTTTGAATGCATACTGCGCAAAAGGAAATGATGTTCGATTCCACTAAAAAATTCTTCAAAAAAATAACTAACTTTACATAATAAGGCTTGCTAAGTAAATGCCAACTGCAAATGTGACGTCAGCTTCTGGGGTTTTGCAATGTCTTTCAAAAATAATTTGATACAAGTTTCACTTCAGGAACATTTTTTGATCACCTTGATTAATTGCCACCGCTGAACAATATTTTTGGAAGTATTTCTTTCCTTTTGTATGATTTCAGAATTTGCAGCATTTCTAGCTCTGAAAATGATCTGAATGTTGGCCAGCTCACTATACTTTCACGTTATTTCTACCTTGTACTTATGTTAGGACCAATCGCAAGTCATGCTTAGTTTTTGACGTAATAAAGTTCATATTATATCTCCTGCGCTTGCATCGATGACCTTGAACACTGCCTCCATTGTTGTGTATTTGTGGTGGAAAATCATTGTTGATATTAAAAAATGAATAAAGTACTTCCGCAATATGTTGCATCGAGTGATACAGTCCTTCGGATGAAAAAACTGTCTTCAAAGTTTCTCATTTGCCCTCGACTTGTCTCGGTTTAATGTTTACTTTTTGGACAATTTTGTCAGTCTCGGGTCTGTATCCCTGCATACAACATGCTACGGAAGTACTATATTCTGAAAATATCACCTCATTCGCGCATGCTCAAGCAAATATCAAGCAGATCGGTCCAAAGATTTTCTTTCTTATTTTTGGTGGGCGAAATATAACTTCTGTCATACAAGGTATCTATTTTTAAATCTATTAGAGATACAGGAATTTGCTTTCATTTTGTTTTGTTGTTTCATAGTTTTTCAAGCAGTTCCTTCTCATAATTCTCACTCCAGATCCTTGTGTTGAAAACTACATTAAGCCTTACTCTTTAGAAATTCTAATTCAAAAAAGAAATTAAACAGTCAAATAACCTGTCTGTAGGCTATCTTTTAATGTTTCTGATAATCAATTCTATTAAACTATCATTGGCAACTAATTTAATCAATTTTCTTTTTTGTTTTACTTTCATAAAAATTAAATGAAATATAAAAAATAAATTTAATATCTAATAATTTTAATCTTTATTTTTGTAAGACTTTAGTCGAGTTTAACGAAAACGTTTTTAAAACAATAGCGGTGTTGATAACTTATAAAAATTATGTGTTACATACATGAAGTAACAACTGTCTCATATGATCAAGACCCTGTGCTGTACTGCTAGGTCAGCGGCTGCCCGCACGTCAGCTTCCTTTACAAGTTGTCCGCGCTCACTGAACGGAATATTCACACTGTAAACTTTGGAAGAATCCAGCTGCAAAGCAATTTTCATTCCAGTTTCTACATTTTCCAACAGCTCCGTGTTCCACAGTAAGACCTAGAATGAAAATATCGGACGATTTATCATTTTTTATTTAAAAATTTTGCTCTTTTGTAAGTAATTATATATTTTTTTCGTCTGTTCTTTCTCATCTACTCTATTATCTCCAAGTACAGCTACATCAACTATAGAGCACGCATTTATTTTTTTTTTCGAGGACTATAAGATCAGTTTTCTTGCTTCTATCACATTTATGATCACCTTGGATGTTCCTGTACAACTTTGCACCATCATCATCATCATCATCATCATCACCATCATTGTCGTCATCATCATCATCATCATCACCACCACCATCATTATCGTCATCATCATTATCATCACCATCATTGTCGTCATCATCATCATCATCATCATCACCATCATTGTTTTCTTCATCATCATCACCATCATTGTCGTCATCATCATCATCATCACCATCATTGTCGTCATCATTATCATCATCATCACCACCATTATTATAATAACCACCATCATTGTCATTACCACCATCAAATTTGTCGTCATCATCATCATCATCATCATCATCGTCATCATTATAATTACTGTTTGGAAAGCATAGTGCTCATACACTTTGGCACTAGAAGTATATTGGAACCGAATCACTCCCCGTGATCTTAGGTGTCCATAACGTCTCTTCCTAATTTAAAAGAACGTCTATCCAGCATTCTTCTTCTAGGTGTAGAGGATCCTGTTTCGGAAAGGCCAGCCTTTTGTAGCAGAACAAAGAGGCTATTAATGTGTTAGTCCCAGAACGTTTAGCTGTTGTATAAGGCCTTTTGGTATATTCCAATGATTTAGTTTCTGCAGCCAGTCAGCACTTTCATTAATTAGCGAGGGCTCTTCTTCAGAATATGTCATTCCAAAAGCGACTGGTATTGGTTCCTCGGGGTCATTGTCATCATCATCATCATCATCATCATCATCATCATCATCATCATCATCATCATCATCATCATCAGTAGCATCATCATCATCATAAACATCATTATCATCATCAGTAGCATCATCTTCATCACCAAGCCCAGCAGAAAATTGTTGTTTCTTTTTTAAAATACTGGATGATTTGCACGCCAGTGAACCTCCTAAAATTTATTGCGTTCGTAAAATGACAAACATTGCCATCAGAACGACTTACTACATCTTTTGTCGTAGAAATATAGCCGAGTGGACCGATTTACAAATTATGACAGTTAAATATGATATCTTCTATGTACTTATAAAAACTTTATTCTTTATATTTTTAGAACATATTGTTTTTTAATTTATAATTATTTTTGAAGTGTATGCTAGTGATCGATTACGATTATTACGATTTCCGTTTAATGAAAACATAAATGAAGTATTTGGTTGATGCATTTTAGTTTGAAGACGAAGCTCAGTAGTGAGTAGAAGGTATTTGTTTGGAATGTTTGTCAAAAAGATGTTCTACGCATTATTTACATGTACACTTACTTTACATAGGATGGTGGAAGGAGGGAATTTACATTGCATTTTAGAAACTATTCAACATTTTTGATATTGCGGGACATGTTTCAATTGATCATCTTCTGTCGGAGTCCACTGAAGTTGGAATGGATTGCTAGGTATAAAGTTTTGTACGTTCTAAACTGGCCTGTTACAGGCACGATGGTTTGTATAGGTAATCGCAAGGGGCCGAAAAAAATTAAGGGTTAATTTCATGAGTTTTTTCAATTTTTTCCAAAATTACTCGAGTCGCGAGCGACGAGGGTGATTTGGAAAAAATTGAAAACGCAAATGAAATTAATTCTTAACTTTACGAGGGACCATGCAATTACCTAAACTATGGAGATTATTTATCTAGTATAAATAAGTTTAAAAATGTTTGAATCGCTTACTAAACATAAAAAAATGTTTTAGATAACAACGTTTCGTCCGAAACCTTCGGACTTCATCAGGTTGAATGTGACGAACCACGCCATACGCTTGACTCGTCACAGGAGAGACGACGCGGAATGGTGCGTGGGACAGGTTGCAACGCACCATACCGCGCAATCTCTCTTGTGTTGAGTCACGCGTATCGTGTGATTTGTCACATTCAACCTGATGAAGTCCGAAGGTTTCGGACGAAACGTAGTTATCTAAAACAAATTTTTATGTCTAGTAAGCGACTCAAAACATTTTTAAACATGCGAGTACATGTTTATGACATCGAGGGCAAAATTCTTTGCACGCTTTCTTCTAAACCAATCAGATCAAGACAAGAAGGAATTGTATGCAAATCAAGTTTTAATATGCAAATTCATTCAAAGGCTTTCAGGCAAGAAAATATAGCCATGAAAAAGAGAGAACAAAACATTAAATCTATAATTCCGTTTTCATCAACTTCGGCAAACCGCGAAGACATTGTTGCCAAAACAACATATTTCGCAAACCAGCTACAATCAGCGCCAAGTAATTTTGCCCTCAATTAAAGAAACAGAAGAAAAAAGCCCTCCCTCGTGAGCCAATCAGCAATCAGAGTAATTTTGCCCTCTATGTTATAAAGTAAATTACAAAGAATTCCGACGAAATGAAAAAAGTTAAAGCAAATAGTCGAAAAATTAACATTACATAATGACACTACATTAACATGAAACACCGATCACAATTAAAAACTTTATCGTCCACTGTTGACATAATCCTTTTTTCACGCAGCCGAACGTGTCAACGAAAAAATATAAATTATAATAACTTAAAATGCTGTCAAAAAAGGTTTGTATTTATTCTGCAGGAACACAATCAAGTTACACTTTTTGTTTGTCAAAACATATCGTTTTCGTGTACAACTAATAACAAAACAGACATTGTGTCGATAATCAAAAATTTTGAAAAAAAACCCCTACTTTTATTTATAATAATCTCTTGAATATGTAAAATTATCCGTCACAGTAATCCTACCCTAGGGACTCTGTTACAAGTGTATCTTATTTCATAAAAGTCAAATCTAAACCAAATTAAAAAAAAGAAACATTAGATTTCGCATTTCCGAATTGAATATAAAATTCTAAAGTACAAGTTTTAGGTTAAAAAGCTGGCAAATTTTCATATTAAATGTTAAGTAAAACAAAAAACATACGTTCTAAAATTAATCGTTGGCAACAATTACGCAAAATCATTTACATGTATGTATATTTACACGTTTTAAGTTCTACATCTAAAATAATCTTAAGTTGAATCCCCTAATTTTTTTTTTCGCGTACAATCAGTAACAGAATGGAATAACAATGCTAGCTATAAACGGAATATTCAAATACTATGTGGGCTTCACTTAATAAACCTTAAAAAAAAAACATTCTGTTTTAAGAAAAAGACAATAAATCCAAAGTTTGTGTCTCACCTGTCCGCATTGAAAGATTGTGTTTTTCTCAAAGGCGGTGCCTGCAAAATAAACTCCAGTGAAGAACCACTGTTCCTGTTTGTGCTGCAGAACTGGACACCCTGATGCTCCTGGATTCATGGCGTTGCACAGGTCTACCACTCTATTGTTAGCCAACTTGTAAACATTCTGAGCTGTCAGTCCAATAGAGTATTTTTTCACCCCCGTATCTATCCCGCCATAATGAATACCGATTATTAGGTCGCCACGCTTGGGTTCCAGAACAGCCCCTGGCGATGAAAAATGCTTCAACAACACACTGAAATCGTAAAGTTGACCCTTCTTCAAAGCTTCCTCTTCTTCGTCTTCCCATCCTTCCAGTTCGTTTCTTTTCGTCCGACGATCCCGGTCGTGTTGAAGACCAAGTTTCACTAAGGTAAAATCCCTGTTGTGATAGTCAGGTCTTCGGCCTGCTGGCAAGAGTCGATGAATGATCGCACGTCTACGACGAGGTGCGAAAACTAGATCTCCCGCGCTTGAGCTGAACACAAATGTGGCGTTATTAACTTGTTCTCTGTTTCGCAGCACAGCTGCGGTAGAAAGTATCCAGCCTCCTCCAAAATGAAATCCCGTTCCAGTATGTTTGAGACCGTTCAAGTTCGTCACTTTAATCTGACAAACTCCCGAACTGAAAATGCACAGATCACCCAGCGTAACAATTGAGCTCGCAGTTGTTTCGAGACTGTTTCGAAAGTCTTCAGCAACAGGTAAGGTCGAGATTATGCACTTGCGATCATTTTTTTCTTGTTCATGGATAGTTTGAAGTTCGTCTTCGTACAGAAATCGGCGACCATGTGAAGATCGTTTTCTTTTGCCCGTCGCCATCCCTCGTTGTTTATTAGCGTTGAATCCCTTCTAAATTCGAACACCTGGTGAGATTATGGAAAGAGGATAAAATCAATTTGCATACTGCTATGGTGATTAGAATGACGAGCGAGCTCTGTTTGACTTTCCAGATTTTAGCGGAACATGTCGGACAATGAACGTTGAAATTTTTGACACCCGTCACGAATTTATAGATAACAAGCATAGATTGCAAAACATACCTTGAGAAAAACAACAACGTAGATATTTGATGATATTCAATTTTTTCTCAGACAAAGCTTACTGATACGTTTGCATTTCTTTTCTTTGAAGCTTATTTTGTCTTTGGGAAATCAATGGCGCTTTAAATATAGGTTAGTTAACTTAAGCGAGGCACTGCTGAGTTGACATTGGACCTATTTACGATGCAGACCAAATATAGATCTTACATTTTGCGATCGCTTTATTGGTCTTCAAAAAGTAAGATTGACTACAGAATGTTTTTGAACAAAATCACAGGTGGCAAAAACTTAAAATTCTTCGACTAAACAAAACTACAAAACAACAACAACAAAAAAAAAAACGAATCAAAATTTTAAACAACTGAGGGATAAAATTTCGTAGGATCCAACTATTAATTTTTCAGTTCTGTGTATTTTGTTCTGCAAACAGTTTGTCAAATTGGGTAAACAAAACAAGCCAACGCTGAGAAAGTATTTACACAACAGAAAAAATATTTTGTGGATAAAAATTCCCATTTGTTGTGTTAGATTACCTATAAATTTGGCTTGTATTTTCCTCAGTTTTACTTTTTCTCAAAACAACAAAACTGATACGGTCTCCACGAATCCGAATTCAAATCAATAAGTTTTAACTGTATGTTTGGTTACAGAACAAAAAAAAAATTAATTGTTTTCGTACATTTTAATATTTTGTTACCTGGTTGTCATTTTCACCACTCACATCGTCAGGTTTTCAGTTTTCTGATACCGAAAGTTCATTAAAATTTAATGGCGATCTAAATCTTGTTTTAAGAAAACCATTTTAGTGGCTTTTTGCAGTTTTGATGTACGTTTTTCTCTGCAGTGTGTTTTCTTATGTTCAAGATAAACTTTCTTTGCTGCAAAGCTGTAAAAGTTTTAAAAAGGTATTTAGATATAAACAAAAGGTTAATGAATTCAGTAAAAAATGACCGCAGGTTTTACATTTTCTAGGCTGTATATACGCCCTGCAGGAACCAAATCATTGTGATGATTTTAGAAAAGATAAGAATCTTTTGAGGTTTAACTCAGTCATTTTTAGAAGATTTCAGTTTTATACCGCAGAATGGCTATCGACCACAAAGTTTATTTTCTTTAAAAAAAAAGAAAAAAAAAACCGAACGGACTATAAAGCGATTTTATCCATTTCAATTAGCAAAGCGAATAAGCCCTAGTTTCAATGGAGTACTGAACAATTAATTAAGCGTTATTATAGTAGGATTTTAAAAGCGACCAGTTTTTTTTTATTAATATTAGATATCACTGGATACCTTATAATATTGTTGGTGAAGTTAACACTTACAGTGTTTTTCGTGTAGAAGAGGTTGTATTCAAATCAATTTTCCGTGGATTTCGGAGTATGTTTTAAATTTTGGAAAAAAATATTGTCGGCAAGCAACAAGAATTAGCAATTTCATTTAAAGATGGGGTAAGCTAAATTGTGTTACTTTCAGCTGCTTTAAAAAAGATTAATTAACGCTCCGTGGACACAGCTCCTTTGTATCAGATCAAAATATTAATCAACACAGCTTATTAAAGAAAGATGAACAGCATGGCTCTCTCTCTTTCTCATGCAAATTGTCTCATCGCCATTGTTGTCCGTCGGTTGTCTTGGTTTTACGGTCGCGTGGTTCTAAAAATAAAAATGAAAAATGAGGGCAATCGATGTTTTTTTTCTTTATGGAATTAACCGAGATGTTAACATAGCGACAAGTAAGAACAGTAGCATTGTTGATTGCAAGTTGTGTCAGACGATGGTTTCATTCCATCCCCATATAATTTCTCTGTGTTTGTTTACAAGAAATCGAGATGAAATTTTGTTCCCGTACCAGCCATTTCCTGCAGAAGAAGTTCAATTCAAATCAAATAATTAAAGTTTTTATGGGAATGAAATTTTCGTTTCGGTGTGAAATTTCACTTTAGTATCACGTAAACTAATCAAAGGGCCCTAGCTAGAGCCAGCTCATTCATTTAAACAGTCTAACGATTAAATCATAAATTTTTTTCAACATTTTAATGTTAAATTATATTACAAAAATTTACATAGATATTAGTGAGCACTTTACTGTAAAATACGCCACTCGTAGATTCCAAACGGAACTACATCCGGGATACGAGTGACATATTGTCCATATCCTCACGACACTAGTGAAGATATCGCTGACGTCATTCCTTTGTTTTACATTGTTTTTCGTCTAGTTTTAATTTTCAAAACAGTCGTATCTATGTAATAAAAAGAAAATTACACGTTGGCTTGAATATATGAAGTTTATCTTCACGTGGAAAAAAGATTTAACTCGTTCGCTGCGCTCACTCGTGAAATATTTCATTGATGTGTTTGCTTACAGCAAGTTTACGAGTGCTTTGATCTAAAATTTGCTGTCTATGAACAGTCATTCTATGTCGCAGTGTATCTCCAGTCTCTCCTATATATTGTTCCCCGCATCCACAGCAAGTAATTACAAAAACTAGTAGTAATCAAAGATTAAACAAGACGCTCTAGGAGCGTATACTTGTGCCAGCTCGTGGATAAAATGTGAAAGCTTTTGATTTTATTGAGT
>JANCMA020171834.1:0-13757 GCA_024336925.2 Zoanthus solanderi | reverse complement strand
CTTCTCAGTCTCAACAAAGCTTGGTTCGAAAGCCTTTTGGAGTTTTGATTAAAAGCCTTTTCAGCAAAGCTAAACACTACAAGAAGTTCACTGGACGACATCTTTAACTCGATAGTCCTCAAGCTCCGTTCAAAAAACTATACGCAAGGACTTATGGGTAATTTTCCCAAACGCGACATGATAGATAGATAGATAGAAAGATAGATAGAAAGATATATTGACGAAAAGGTAAACCTAGACTCGGGCCTACCACAGGTAGCCCGAGTAACAAGCGCTGTGAATTCGAGCGGCGACTTCTGCAATAACGTAACGTACCGGTGCTTTTCCGGCTAAGAAATATATGTACATTAACGGGGAACTGTGTATTTCTTGCTCACGCTTGCTTTTGACAAAAGTAAATTTGTATACAAAATGGCTTTACATAGCACATTGCCAATCTTCATCTTGGCACAAATTCAACATTAATTAACGGACCACTCACAGCTTGGACAAAAAAATTGATTGCTTCATGAAGGCTCAAATGTTTATATTATTGGTTAGCATCTATGTATCAGCTAAGATTAAATTCTCTTTCAGAAAAACTTCATGCAGTGTTACTTCTTTGCTTCTTTTGCTGTCCCAGGTGTATGAATGGACGGCTTTTCGGTAGATAATTTATTTAGATCAAAACATTGTTGGTCAAAATAGCATTTGATGCTACACCCTAGGGCCTCGAGGTGTCGCCGGAGCGTTTGAAAGTCTCCAGCTTTGGTAGTGATAACTGTTTTCTTTGTGCAGGTACCTGAGTTTGAAATCCTTTAACAGTTATCGCAGGAATTAAAACAATTGAAGGAAATGATGGAACCTTGCTTGAAATCTTTTCTTTTTTCTTTGTAGACTTCTTGCCACTGCTAAAAGGTGATATATCGTTGCAACAGCACACTTTTTTTTGGCGATTCTTCTTTATTCTCTCAAACTTTTTTGGATCAATTTTCCCATAATTAATGCATTGACAATAAAACAAATGTTTTATGCCCTGACGATTCTGCTTCGTTCTCTGGGATCCCATTTCGAAAACTACAAGGAAATAAGCATAACCTGATGGCTGGTTTAGTTTTGCAAGCTCAGTTATATTCCGTGTCCATCAATTGAGCAAGATGAATATTCCAATCAGTTGAAACTAAACCATCTATACAAGAGAAGGATAAATAAACTAATCCCTTTTGCACTTTCAAACCAACCAGAGCAAAAGAACATTTCTGATCCTTTTTTATAGCGTATCAGTGCGTGAGCTCCAACACTGCCGTATCACTTCAATATTTATAGATAAAGAACAAAAGGGTTGTAATGGCAAGATGGCTTGTACGGCTTGTATGGCTTATAATGGCAAGATCAGCAATGCCCGAGAGAGTGAAACGGACAGCGCTGACCCAGCAAGCACTAACAATCATGAAGAATACATCACAAGTACTCCCAGAAGATCTAAAAACACAGTTATTGTCAGAGTTCTCGGGACGGATGCGAGCTAGTGGCTACGGTGCCAGATATAGATTAGAGATTATCAAAAGTGCCATGACAGCCTTCGACAAAATGCGAGAAGAACAGGAGCATAGTGGCCGACCCATCAACAGACCACACTCCTATACCAGTGCGAGACTAGGAAAAAGAAGAAAATGTCAGCAAAATCACAGTGGTGCAAAGCGGGCGGCTATTCAACAGTTATGTTCGTCCCTGCCACACCACATGGAAAACTTGCAAACATGCTGCGTGAGAGCGAGAGAAAAATGGCACAAGAACGAGGCTGGCGTATCAAGATTGTGGAAAGAGGTGGCCAGAAGATCAGCTCAAGACTTGTAAAAGACCAGTGGACAGGACCGTGCGACAAAGATGAATGTCTAGTTTGCCGAAGTGCAGAAACAAGGTCAGACAGAAAGAAAAGTAGACCGTGCACACGGAGTGGGTGCTGCTTATACCGCATCGAATGTCGCAACTGCAGAGAAAAAGGCCCAGACACCCTTCCACCTAATGCCACAGACGACCGAATTGCTGTAGGCGATCCAATGGTCTCTTATTATATCGGAGAGACTGCACGGAACTCTTACACGAGATTAATTTAGCACCAAGAAGCTGTGACAAAGCTCCAGGCCAACAATGCTCTTGGAAAACATACTCTTGAGTACCATGAAGGGAGAGAAATAACACTCGATATGTGGGTCACAAGCATCCATACAGGCCCACTCACAAGGCAGATCCAAGAAGGTGTATCCATCGTCGCAGGGGAAAAGCACAAACGTGACTCAGAATCGCCTCACCTCCTGTTAAACAGCAAAACAGAATATTTACAAGGCGTGGTCCCCCAGACCCGTATATACGACCAGAGGAAGCATCAGTTGATCAGTCATCGATCAGTTGCTGAGCAACAACTGTATTTTTGAAAGCAATTTTTTATTTTTGAAAGCAGTTTTTATTTTTGAAAGCAGTTTTTGAAGACTGTTTATTAATATTAAATACTTTGACGCATTGTAAAACGAAATGCTCAGTCCCCAGAACACTTCTCACATTTCTCAAAAGGATGAAAAATTTGTGTAACACTTGTGTATAGCCTTTATCTTGCCCAAAAACCGTAACCCTAGGGAACCATGAAAAGCCATAACTATTGCAAATCCCATTGTTATACCACATTATCAATTCAAATTCATTTCATTTCAAACCAATTCAATGTAAATGTTCTTCCAACTCAACTTTAGTTCAGACTGACGAAGGCCCTTTGGGCTGAAAAGATCTTTTCGAAAAACCTGTAAGAAAAACCTGTAATCTAACTGCTTAAAAGCTGAAAATAGTAAGAAACATAGAGTATTTAAAAGGGTTGTGGAGCAACTTTAGAATACCCCGACACTGCCGTTAATATAATTCTGTGCATTTGTTTTTAGAGAACGACGAATGCGCAGAATAAATCACCATGTCATTACGGACAGTGTCGAGGTATTCTAAAGTCTAGCCGATGCGACAAATATTGCTTTATTTATAATAAAGCAGAGGAATTCAATTC
Source organism: Zoanthus solanderi (assembly GCA_024336925.2). Lineage (NCBI taxonomy): Eukaryota > Metazoa > Cnidaria > Anthozoa > Zoantharia > Zoanthidae > Zoanthus > Zoanthus solanderi. The sequence continues at coordinate 10,729 of JANCMA020171834.1, read as the reverse complement.
ATCATTACCATGCATGTTGAACTGATACAGTAAGTCGTTTTTGCTGCATTGAAAATTAACAATAATGATGAGCAAATAATAATCATGTCTATCCAAACCTCGTTCCATATAAGGTAATCCGGAATCCGGAATTTATGGAACATTTGATTCTGGAATCCGGAATAATCCAGAAAAAAAAATTTGCTTGCGGAATCCGGAATCCAGGTCTAGGAATCCGAAAAAACAGAACTTTTGGAATCCGCGGAATCTATTGAGATGGAATTTTGAATGCAGTACCTGGCATCCGTAATCCAAGACTGTCACGGATTACTAAACATGGGGCAACAAACCACTAGTTGCAAATTTTTCACAGCACGAAGGTTATGTTAATTAATCAGTTGTGTCACTTCTTTAGTAACAGAAAAAAGAAATAAAGAGGGTAATTCTAGATCTGACAACGCAAATAACATTATTTTCATCTAAATGCAAATCCTAGCTAAACGGTTTTGGCTCCCAGCTACTGGTTTAATATCAGAAATATCGAAGTCAACATTTTCAACATTTCAGTCCATAGTTGTGGTTTTGTTTGCACCTGCGTATTTGCTCCTTAATTCCAGTGTTCAAGACTTCCTGTCGTTTTAACAATAACACTATCAATGTATGAAGTAAGAATGACTGCAGAGTGGATAGGAATCAGCAGTTCGAAATAAGCTTCTTTGTTATATCCTGAGTCTACTCACTAACCACAAAACTCTATTTTGTCATACCTGAAAACTAGCGGCCGTTGGCGACTGTTTTTCCTGAGCGTGGCGTACCACAGGTATCCCAAGCTATATTTGTGACACTAATATATTTATACATTTATAAGTTAATGTATGGGACTTTATGTTTGTCCTCGAAACGTTCTAGAAATGAAATAAATATTACGAAATACCTCAATTTCCTCATTCTGTGGTGTTTTGAGTTGGTTTCTAGCGCTGGGAGAAAAAGGGAGAGCTAACAATCGCTGGTACTCAATGATTGAAAACTGAGTTAGCTTAGGCGTAAACTGATGGTTGCGCTAATATTCGAATTATTTAGGCTGACCAGAGAATCATGCTGGGAACCTTGTGGTCGGAAGGAAAAGATCTTAACAACTGCGCCAACTAAGCCTGCTCCTGTACGGGTAAATAACGGTCAGCAATGAGCAGGAAATATTTCAATTCAAATACCTAATTTTTTATTGCCCAACTACTACTGACCTCAGAATGCATGAAATCATTTATACTTGGATATACATTTGACCTGTTAAAAGAAAAGTTATTTCAGATATCCTGTACCAATATAGAAAAAGTCCATGGTTAGCGTGCGTCTACCGAGTTATGGATACAAGTTGAAGATTTAGAGAACACAAGTAGAGGAGCTGGCGTAATGAGAAGCACGAGGCGAAGCCGAGTACTTCACTAGCTTCTCGAGTGCACTCCAAGCTAAATAATAAACCATCTTTTATTACATAGCCGAAAATTATTGAATTGTAATGTTCACTTATTTTCTATTGTTTCACACGAACGAGAAATAAATTATTCAAGAAGTATTAAAATGAGAAAAAAAAATACATACGGTTAATTTTAAAAATTGTTTCACTTAATCAATCTTCAGGCATGCATGCGCAGACGGTGTTGACATAAAGAAAGTGCATGCATTCATGTCGAAGCTAATTTTGATTTATTATAGGAAAAACTACAATTTTCAATCTAGAAAAAGCGTGTGTCTTGATATTTCTTTTCGCATAATTTTCATTCTCACTTACAAAAACTATGAAAACTATTGAGCAGTTCTAAATAACTAGAACAACCAATATCGTAATCTGTTCACTCCAGCGTCTAAACAGTCTAAAAAATGCATTAAGGGACAGTGCAACACAGGGTGTATACATAGATGAGGTGGCTGCTATCCCTTTAACACTGAAGTGTTTATGTAATAACTAAAATATCTGTTTATGAGTCTTATGAGAAAATGAGATCCCTTTTCTTAACTTTTAAGACTAGGTGTTGTTCTGAATTTATGACAAAAAATTCGAAAATTATTCTGGAAAGTGTCTAAAACCGTAAGAATTAGTTTGCATGCGCGCGTTCAGAAACTCGAATTAGTATCAGTGTGGGAAAACTCAGAAGATTTCTCATGTCAATTAACACATCTGGTATGAGAATGTGAACCATCAACAAAACAAACTCACTGTGTTAGGTTCAGTAAGCGTGACAAAAGATTTTTTTACTTACCAATATATAACCACAGGTAGACCAAGCTTTATTTGTGACACTAACATATTACATGTGATTTATATAGTAAATCAGGATTCCTGCAGGTTCCAACTCAGGAAATTTGAAGACCTTTTTAAGACTTTTTAAGACCCAAACTTTAAAAGTTTAAGACCTGTGAAAATTAAAATGTTGCTCACACGATCTATTGCAAGATTAGAATGCTGCAGCCCAACAGGATTGCGGGTTTTGAAGTGACTACTCCTGCACTTTTCCATGCCTTTTGTGATGCTTCTTCGAGGCATTCTGTGTGCACGACAAATAACATAGCCAAAAAAAACTTCAAGTTTTAATCTGTGGAAGAAACATCTTGACTTAAAATCAAATGTAAAAATTTTAAGACCTAAACAAGAACTTTCCCAATTTTAAGACCTTTTCAAGGCCTTGAAAACTCAAAATCCAAAATAAGACCCGCGGGCACCCTCTAAATGTATGGGATTTTACGTTTGTGCTAGAAACGTTTTCAAAATGAAATAAAAATCATAAAACACCTCAATATCCTTGACTTGTTGTATTTTATCGTCGTTATGTGTTGCTTTGGGTTGGTTTCTGGCGCTGGGAGAAACAAGAAGGGTGATATATATATAGTAGACATCCAGAGTTGCAACGGATTTCAACAGTCGAGCAAAAATTCAAACTCAGTGGGGCATACAAGTGCGAACTGGATACCAGTGCACGAATAACCATTGTGCGCACGACCAATCAGAATTAAGATAAATCAGCGCTGTGGTGTCCAGTTCGCACTTGTCTGCCCCACTGAGTTTGAATTTTTGCTCGACCGTTGAAATCTTTTACAACTCTGAATGTCTACCAGTCCCGAACAGTGGTATCAATATTTCGTGTGAAGATTCAAATACGATTCATCTTTTTTGCAAATTTATCTTAAAGGTAGGATTTCTAAAAATTTTTGAATTTTAATTTATTTTTGAAGATTTACGAGCTTTAGAGTTCGAGAGGGTCGATGGCGTGTTTGCAACCTTTTCTCCCAGCGCCAGAAACCAACCCAAAACAACACATAACGACAACAAAATACAACATCTCAAGGATATTGAGATATTTCATGATTATTATTTCATTTTGAAAAAGTTTCGAGCTCAAACGTAAAATCCCATACATTTACTATATAAATCATATGTAATAAAGCTTGGTCTACCTGCGATATAAGAAAGGCACATGATCAAAAGCTCGTTAACTTGTTTTAAAATTATCTCATGGAAGTGCGTTGAAGAGCAGCTAGGTTAATCGAAATATTTGATCATCACTCATCAGTTGCCTTTAGTAGAACAAATAAGAAGCTGATATTTTGAGTGTAAACTTAGTCTTGATCAGAACAGTACGATAGAGGACTCACACGAGCTCAAAACATCAGCTTCTAACTCTACTAATGACGATGAAAAAGCATTACTAGTTTTAACCAAGACCTGATTAAATTAGCAATCTGACGAAGGGCTAACGCTCCAAACATCAGCTTCTCACTCTACCTATAAAGGTTACCGTGATGAAAAAGAATTTTAACCCTTTCAACCGGCTTCATTAAATAACGTGTCAAGTTGATCATCTCGTTCTTGAAAGCTTTGATCATGGTTTACACTGATTAAATGCCAGTACTTGGTATATTTTACGACTTAATGAACAACAGAAACATTTCGAGCAAGCTTGAAATTGCGTTAGTCCTGTTTGAATTTGGTAACAACGCTGTAGGAATTTTTCGAATAGCGATCACTTTTCTCAAAAGTCATCATTTCAGAATTTCGTGTCTGCTGATAAGTTTTCCATCTCTTTTTCGACCATCCCCTTTTAAATGAGTCTCCGCGTTGAAGAAAGAGTTTTCTTTTTGCTCTGTCAAAGATTGTGTGAGCAAGGGAAAGCAGCTTTTATAATTCTGTTTTTGCAGTCTGCATTTGGTCCTTGGCGCAAGGAAATTAGCTCCTGCATCCTTGCAACGCGACTTAAAACTACATTTAAGCATTTGCTGATTGTTTTCAATTACTTTCTGCATTCTTTCCTTACTGTGCTTCTTTAGAATTCGTAGCATGTCTTTTTTCTGCTTTTCAGCCATATTTGCCTTGTAATTCAAAATAACTTCTGCTTGTTTTTTTACCTCGGCGTTCGCCATTCTGGCTTTTAAATTCAAAGTTCTGTTAAATGTTGCGATCGGCCGCACTTCATTTACTTCCATTTTAGGATCCAAGAGCTGCATTAAATGTGCATTCTCTCCAATAATCGAAGGTAATAAAGCCGGAAATGACCGCATAGTGCATTCTGTAAAAGTTCTTCATTTCTTTGATAAATATTGTTGGACTCGCTTCTCTTCTCGGTCAATGCTATTAAGGTTTAATTCTAAACTTTTGACTAAGCCGGAATTCTTTTGGCTAGCATGCTTTAGTCCATACTTGTTTCCTACAGCAATGAGGCTGCGTTTTGGCAAGTTCCTTATTCTTGTAAGTTCTTGGCTGAGTCTTTCGTTTGCATGAACTTTCTTTGCAGTGTATTCCGTTAAACTAAGATATGTCATTCTTTACTGCATGTGATGGTTTGTAAGGGTTCTAGCTTGCTAGACTTGTCTGAATTATCTTCATATCTTCCAATGGTGTTCGCTCTTGATTAGTAACTGGGTAGAGGAATTCATCATTAATGTGGTTAAGCCAACTGAGTTTCTGATTGTTTCGTAAATTCTTTCCTTTTCTTCTTTACATGTTAAAGACCATTAAACTTCACTGGGCACTCACGTTTCACTGTTTGACTTGGCGTTTCGAGGTCAGAAGGGCAAATTTTACGTTTCTTTGAGCTCAAAACAAAATCTCCATCCTTTTTTTTATCTTCAGGGTATTCTGGGACATTTAGTCATTTTTTTCTAACGACAGAAGAAAGCTGCAAACAGTTATAGTTCGATTTCTTTTTTGGTTTGTGCGACCCGAAACAATTGCTCTATACGGTTTTAATAGAGCCAGATTTCCTCAAGCCCCCAGCGAGAAAAAAAATTATAAACCATATGCTTTTGAGCACTTAAAAAGATCAAAGAACAGTTCGCCTTCTGTGCTAGAGTTTATTATCTGGCTATGCGTGAGAGGAAGACCCAGTTGTAAGCTGATTTTCTCTTGTAGAATAACAATCAATTCTGCTTGTTAAGTCAATTTTTCTCGATCGCATTTCTCAAAGATCTAGATCATGTTACACTCGCTCATAGACACGCGTAAATACTAATTTTTATCTTTGGCAGGACTGCTTCCAAGCATTCAAAAAGTTCTGCTTTTGTTTTATTATCGAATAAGCTTTCACAACTTTTTTAAAAGTAAAAGTAAACATAGAGTTATGCTTTAATAACCTTATTGTCATTTCCCGTAGTTGAAGACCACATCATTTTTTCAAATCATACAACTTTGTTTGCCTCAATAACGCGGCTTCGTTTGGTGTGCTAATATTTGCTTAAAGACTTTCGCCTTAATTTAAAAGCTTTTTTTGTTTGTGAACTAAAGACAAAAACCGTTTGATTAGAAGTATTAATGTTTACATGGATTGTAGTTTCGACTTTTTGTCTTGCCTTGCAACTCGGCATTGTCGCCATTATAATTTCTATCAACACTTTTATGAAATGATAATATCAAAAATGTGTCGGAAAAGTTTTAGAAGAGATAATGTATCGATTGAATGCATTTCTCACCTGACAAGCCTAATTTTCTCAATTTGACATCTGGTTCATAAAGCGAATTCTTAATATTACTGTCTTTAGATTATAATACGGATTAGTTTTAAAATGAGGTTTATCAAAAATGAAACGGGATGTGAATCCGAATAAATCTTTGAAATCGAGTCATAAATGTTTTTAATTCCTTTTTCTCATTTATGTACCACCGTTGGCGTTGCTCTTGAAGTGTCTATGCATCGAAGTTTGTGGTCCCAATTTTATTCCTGAATCTCAATATTTGGTCTTTCCTGAGTATTTTGGTGTATAGTATGTAGAATTCGGTTCACAGGAAGGTATATAATTTTAACGAAACGACAACCTACCTAGACCTATTTTTTTCGGATCAGCGCTTTCGGTTCTGTGACGTCACATAAAGGACACGCGAAACAAACTTAAAGAGCGGAAATGAGATAAGCCGTGTTGTCGCTATCACTGAGTGTTACTTGTTGAAAATAAATTTCGTGATATTCTAGTATTGTGCAACAGTTCCAAATTGTGTAACTTGTATTGTAAACTACTATTTATATCTAAAGTAACTTGAGCAAATAAAAATTTAAAGGGATTGAAAAACGTGTCATTCTTACTTTTCTGAGTGAGCAAGTACTGTAACTAAGACCGATAAAAGTTAGTGAGTAAATATAATCTGATGGCGGAGCAAGTCTCAAAATCAAAGCTGCTCGGAGGTCAGTCCTGTGTTGCTGGTGCACCAAATAATAAAAGCTGCACAAACAATCAACACACGGAGGGAATATCGCTTCACCGATTTCCAAAGGATCCAGTGGTGAGAAAACAGTGGGTTAATTTCGTCCGTCGACATCGAAAAGAATGGCAGCCCGAAAAATATTCTGTTCTTTGCTCTGCCCATTTCGAGGACTCCTGCTACACGAAAAACCGTCAGATTGCAGCTTTACTCGGGATAAAAAGCATCCTCCATAAAAAAGCAGTACCTACGATTGATGCTGCTGGAACACCAGAACCTGAAATCCCATCAGATCGAGCACGTAGACAAGTAAGTCTTTCACACCTGTACAATGTTTTCAAATTGTCTGACCTTTGTTTGGCCCCAAGTGGAAATTCAATGTTGACACAAAACTCCACACAAAACACAATGAATCTCGTTTATAAATCCATCAATAAAAATCCAATCACAATATGAAATTCCAAGTGCGGAATAAAATGAAATAAATTAATTTAAGATAAGTGTGTTTCTCCAGATTTGCCGTAGTGCACTGACAGAAGAGGCAGAAAATAATGCGATTGAAACAGAGCCGATGGTCAGCGAATTATGCCAATTAGACGAAACTCCCGCCCCATTACCATGTCCATGTGACAATTGCATTGAGTTGAGAAAAGAATTAAAGCGTGCTCGGAAGAAGGTCTCCTACCACAGGAAGAAAAAGGAGGAACTTCAAACTCTGCTCAATGAAGCAAATGTAAGTAAAGGAATCATTATTTTTGGCCAATACAACCCCAATCGAAGCACTGCTAAGGAAACAACAATTTTATTTTTTTTATATTCGTGCAGCAAATTCTACAAAGCTTTCATTTTCAAACAATTAATGTTTGTGTTATTTTAGGGAACACTTGACAATCTCTTATACGCACAAGCCGCTGGGGCTGTTAATACCGCTAGTAAAGCTTATGAAGCATTCAGTCGCAGTGCCGATGATGATGGAGGTGATGATGATGATGATGACACCAAGAGTGACGATGAAGACGACGTGGATGCTGATGAAGACGACGTTGATACTGATGAAGACTGGGCCTCAATGGATGAAGAAATGTCCAACTCATCCGATGCTGAAGAGGACTTCATGTCCAACACAGTTGTTGTTGAGGAGGGCGCCATGCCATTCGATGAGCCCAAATTTGTGGTGTTTTACTCTACCTTGGTATCACTCTTCAGCCTATTCTGTTTTAACTGCAGAAGTCCATCGCCAGGCGTAACCGTTAAAAAGTGTGGCACAATGGCAACTGTGATACAATTGTGCGCGATGTGCGGACCAAAGAAACAGTTTTCTTGGCGAAGCCAGCCGTATATGTTAGGGAGGTACCCAGCCGGTAATCTACTTTTAAGTTTTTCTATCCTGATGTCAGGCGTCAACATAAGCAAAGTGCTACTTATGTTCAGACATATGGGACTGTGTGTAATTTCTGCTCGCACGTATTTTGTTCATCAGAACAAGTTGTTGTTTCCAGCCATTATTCAATACTGGGAAAAATGTAGGGAAACTATGCTGCAGAAGCTGAAGGGTGTTAAGGAAGTGCTGACTTGGTGCGGGATGGACGTTTCGACTCGATGGGTCATTGCGCCAAATACGGGGTCTACACTATGTTCAACAACAACATCTCAAAAATTGTTCACTTTGCCCTTCTCCAGGTACGTTTATTTCCAGCATCATGATTTAATTATTGGTAATAACTGTACTACAATTTATCAGGTATATTTGCATATCACATAGGTGTCTAATGTGGAGGTGCATTTGGGCGTCGAGAAGAAGGAAGAGGAAGGGGGGGAAAGATGTTATGATTTTTTGCTCTGTTTAATACTTTTTTAACCAATTTCATTTCAATATGGTAGTCAAATCAGTCCGGCAGTAGCAACGCAATGTAAAAAGACGGTTGTATCCGGTGCTTTGACTTTATCATTCAGGCTGGCTTGAAAATCCAGGTATTTATAAGTGATCGGCACAAGAGTATTGCAAAATGGATCAGGGAGTGTCAAAAGGCAACGCTACATCTCTTTGATATCTGGCATATTTGTAAAAGTCTTCAGAGGGATATTGTAAAAGCAAGTAAGGAAAAAGGGTGTGAGATCCTGAAAGACTGGAGCAAGGCTATCAAGAACCATCTGTACTGGTGCGCCACCTCCACGAAGCAGGGCCTGATTGTGGTCAATAAACACGACAATCACCCCAACCCGCACTACCAGAAATGTCACCATGGAGAGTTGGAGCCCCGCGATTGGTTTGACATAAGTGAGTTATTGTAACAAACAGTACTAGCTTATTTTTTACTTTTGATTAATTAATGCGCTAGAATGCCGCAAAACTGAATAAGAGTGCCGGTTAACAAATGCATTTATTAATGAGGAATTTTAATTTCTCTGAAAGTAATTTGCAATTTTTTGCACAGAATCTACAGCATATACTAAGCTCAGCGCGATTGTCAACAAACCCAGTACCATCAACGATGTTAAGCACCTGTCCTCCGAAGCCCAAACGAGTAACTTGGAAGGTTTCCATTCCACTCTTAACCAGTGGCATCCAAAAACGACCCATTTCTCGTGGCTTGGGACCTTTACAAGGTAAAGTGTAGAAGTGAATGAGTCACCGTCACACCGCCATTGTCTGCAAGATGCATTTGCCTATATATACTTGTTTACTTTCTACTTTTTTTTAAAATCTGCTATTAGGCACGCCCTGGCTGCTCTGCACTTTAACGAGAACTTGAAGAGGCAAACGCGCAAGACAGAGGAAGGACAGGACTACTTCAAAGTAACCTATCCCAAATTCAAGCTCGGCGAGGAATTGGTGAGGGACGTTGCCATACCGCCTAGGTATAGTAAGTGGGTTTGATTGCATGCGCTTCTGCCCAAATTGAACGATTTTGATGGAAATTCAAACAGCCGAAATATATTTTTTCTAAATGGAATTACTAAAAAACAACGAATACCGTTGCTTATACTTAGTTGAAAAGTACAATATTTGTCTAATATTACAATTATTAATGATATTTAATTATCAATTAATGCTATTTAGACTATGTGAAGGAAATAAGAAGTGTGATCCTCAACACATCACACGAGTCACTACATGATACATTCGCCAGTTACAAGAAAGAGGCTCCCAGACCACTCAACACCCAGTTTACTGAAAGATTAAATGGGAGAGAGAGGTTATCCAACGCCAGACTGCACGACAGCGACGATCCGCAGTTATTTCCAAGCGGTAACAGAACTACATTGATTTATTATACATGTATAAATTAGTCAATTTGCTATGATACACCTACACTAACCAGACACCACATTTACTCACAATATTTTCCGATTCAGTATTCTATTTTAAAAACGTCGAAACAGGAAAAATAAAACAACTTGACTCTTTATTGTTATCAGTGTTTTCTTCTCTTTCAGCGGAGGAACAAAATCGCCTAACGCGAGCTGTGGAAGAAAAGAACGATCGAGGAGGCAGTAAGAGGGTGCGTCGCTGCTGTGGCCAGCCAACAAAAGGGCATCCCCGCACCTACTGTCCAAACAGCATGGACACAGGCAGCAAGGCCGAGGAGGAAATATGAACATATAGCTTATTTTTTTTTATTTTTAAATCATGTATAATAAATATTAATTTCTTTTTTTTGTAATGACGAAAAACAAGATCTCATTCGTTTTCGCGGTCGTGGGCTGAGGAGTAACCCATAGCATGACATGCAACCCATATCCGTTAAAGAACAAATAGATATTACTATATCCCAAGTATTTCTTTTCCAAACAGTGTCTATTATTCTCTTACATAGTATATTCGTAAAATACTCTACAGGAAGCCACGACAGGCGTAAATACATATGGTGATAATTCTGACATGAAATCTAGATTTAAAATAGTTTAAAACGTAATTGGTCAATATAAGCCGAAAATATAAAAAATAAACGTACTGCCTTTCACTTTGCTCAGCATTTCTCATATATGATCTCGATCAGGTCGCGCAAGCGGTTCAAACTGATAAGGCATGAACACAGACGGGATGCTTTGGTAGTCTTCATCGTC
>JANCMA020171730.1:5000-13758 GCA_024336925.2 Zoanthus solanderi | reverse complement strand
TAGTAGTAGTAGTAGTAGTAGTAGTAGTAGTAGTAGTAGTAGTAGTAGTAGTAATAGTAGTAGTAGTAGTAGTAATATTATTGTAGTTTCTTTAGCTTTGATTTAGTACAATCAAACTCCGGGTCGCAACTAGCAGCCTAAGGTGAGTGAAGGTGATTATTGATATTATTATTATTATCATCAAATTATTCATTTATTATGGATGATATTGTTTGTTTTAGAACCTTACGTTGATGGCCAGTACACGTTTACAATTGCGGCGACGCCAAGCCAAGGAAAGTTAGTTCTCGCTCGCCTGTATCTCTTCAAGATCAGCGCAGAACCAAATTTCAATGTATCGCTCTATTACGGAAAGAAAAACCTGAAAATATCTTTTCTCACCATTGCTGACAAAAAACATCAGTGGGCCACTTTTGCTCTGGGAGATGCATTTCTGTCTCGTATTGTTGGCCGGAATTCCGATGCTACTCGAATCAATATAAAAGTGCACCACCACAAAGGTACCAATGAAACAGCGTTTTTCAAAAACGACGTCGCATGGCTGGCCCTTATAAGGAGGAAAAGAGATAAACCGTTCCATTTAAAAAATGCTAAGCACCCTGACCTCACCCTGACTCCAGCAGATGAAACATTTCCGCAAAAGGATGGTAAGGGAAAGAACGGGGACGTTCACAGTTCGCCCAGCGGAGAATGTTGCCAGAAAAGAGATTTCTTTATAAACACCAGTGAACATGGAATGGATTGGATTATCAAGCCTCGTATCATTAATCGTTACATTTGTGAGGGGAAATGTTCGTATAGCCCGCGTCTTACCGAAGAGGAGTTCATTTCTCGTCCACAAGGAATCATTGGCCGATTTCGCTCCGGAATACCGAGAAAGATTTGTCTGCCAAGTAAGTACAAGCGGCTGGCGCTGCTGACTGCAGACGGTTACGATCGATTCGTCATATCCTGGCCACAAAATATGGCAATAGAGAATTGCAGTTGCCAGTAAAGCTACCGCAATATGGCCGAGTTAAATGCAGCTTGTAGGAAGACTTTTTTTTTCAACGAGCCCCAACCTATATATATTCTAAATAAATACCCATGCACTTGTAAAAGATTATTTAAATTAAGCGAGCTCTGTCCCTATATCTTGATTGCACTGACGAAGGCGTTTTCAAAACTTCGATATGTGTTCGCTGTGAAATAAAGACAAACTTTCTCAAAACTGATAAATGTCAACTAAAATATTCAAGTTTAAGTTCAAAAACTTGGACAACTGGCATTTAGTTTATAATTTTTGCACGCTTCGAAAGTGAGTAGATACAACTTCTTCTTTCGATTTACTTTCATTGATACGATAGTTCGATATGTTCTTTTTGTACCCATACAACAGTTGTTAATCAAGCCTTCCGATAATTTTCTCTCAATAATCCTTTCCTAATTTTTAAACTGAGCCGTCAACTGACTTTTTCCACAAAACTATTTATTGTTTCTCAATTTGTATGGACCTTTATAACGCTTGTTTGAGTCAGTTAAAACTTAATAAAAGCACTGTTTAAACGGCACAAATAGAAAGAACAGTTCAGAATTATAAGTACCGAAAAATTGTTTTTTCTTTATCTTAAAAACTGTGGTAGTAATGAAAATTTTAAAAACAAAATTCTGTACGAAGTTTTAAAAGAAAACGTCTGAAAGTTAGCATGAAATCGCGGTTAGTCGTGCATTGATACACTTTTTTTATAATAACAGGAAATTTTTTTGGTTTTTGAAAACTCATCAGTGCAACAGTTATTAAATATTTAGAGCCCAAATTTACTGATTTAACTCATTTTGACCTGCTCTTTCCATTTCTTCTGTTTAAATCGCACTAATATTAATTTTTAACTGACTTAAACAAGCGTCAGTAAAGGTCCATTCTCACTCTTGCTTCCACACTTCAAATGAATAGCACTTCGAACTTGTTCTAAGGTTTTCCAGTAGACGACCGTGCTGCTGACTCAGAAGCCATCAACCTCGTTCCCAGGGCCTCTCTCTTACAAAGAAGAGACCCTGTCAATTGCTGGTCACGTGTCTCCCAGAATTTGGGAGATAACAAACAGATAGTTTGAGGGAGAGGCAGCTTGGTATGAAATTTGTCTCTCCTGAGGCTGGAGTAGACAGAAAAGAGTTGTCTCCAAAACAAATTTGACAGTCCTAAACACCGCAAAAAGTTTATATATCATATACAAGCATAACTCCTAGCTCCTGTCGCCTGTGTGAATCGACGAAGGACAAGACCCGGTGGAGGAGAGACATAGTTGCGGCCCCATGCCCCACTGGGGGGTTCAAGGGTTTAAGAAAACTGGGCATTTCTGGTCGCGGCCGAAGATATTCACGATCGTTCTTTGCCGCGGAAAAAATTACTGCCATGCAAGTTTCGTGAAAGATGACTAAATAATATTACAGCATTTAAGCGGAGATTTCACCGAATCAAAAATGCATTGAAGTGTCACCGTCGGTACCTCAGATTTATCAAAGAGGATTCAGCAACAGCGAAATCTAGTCGTCGCAGTCTTTTAATGAAATCACACTTCCGCGCTCCAAAGGCAAAGACAAAATCACTACTCTGTAAGAACTTGACTATTCATCACAGATAAGGTTATCACTTACCTGTTTCTTTAAGAATAACTTACCTTTAAATTATCCAAACCAGCAGAAATCGAATTATATTGCGAACTTAACATAAGTGGTATGTTTGTGTTATGATATTTTACCTTTGGTAAAAATTTCGCTTTTCTTTTTGTAGTATTTGTTTTTAAGGACGAATTAACTTATCGTATTCATGGAATATTTATATTTGTAGAACCAAGAAAAAAGCATAAGGAAAGCATTTTATGGATGTAGCTCCTATGAATTATTAAATTTCAAAAAATAATTGTTAAGATATTGAAATTGATGTGGCTTTTCAACAAAAAGTTCCAAAGCAAATAGAAGTTCGTTTTAACATGCTTTCTGCTGTTAAAACAAAAAACATTGAATGAAAAGGACTACAGGTAATTTATTGTGTCGATTTATAAACTGTATAATTGTTGTTTGATAACGTTTTTTCACAAATAGTTAATTTTTTATCGTTCGCTTATTTGCAGACGATCGCAGAAGCATAAAATACGAGAAAATTGCCGTTAAGAAATATTTCAAAACAAATTATAAATGCATATTTTAATGTAAAACTGTCTCAAGTATTTATTCTTTTTAATTGTATCTACTTTTATCTAAAACTTAAAAGCATTTTGAGTTTTTAAACTAGTATACCGCGGTCGTGTGATGACTTTTGAGACTTTTTGTCCCTTCCAAAATAAATTGCTTTTAGAAACTTCATGATCACTTGTTTTAGTTTGATATTAATATTCCAATAACCACTGTTGACGATAACAGCGTTAACTGAAGACACGGCGGACTACACCAGCCTCATTTTGACATGGCTAAAAACCAAACGGTGCAAAACCTTCTGAAGGGGCCCCTGCAGAGGATTTTGTTGGTCTGAGAGACACGTGACCAGCCTGTGCCAGGCCAAGGCCTCTTCTCTGTGCGAGAGAGACCCTGGGAACGAGATTGAGAAGCCTTAACAACCCTAGGCCTTCTATGAAAGAACTGCAATGCAAGAAGCTAAACAAAACATGTACAGAAGTGATCATAAATTTAAAGTTCGCTGAAAGTTGCAAATGTTAAATAGAAAATAAGACTTTTTAACAAGTGAATAAAATAGGCCCTCAAAGTGTAGCTACTGCTGTCTTATTTTTGTGTGATTTTTTTCTGCAAGGTTTTTTTTTTCATTAATGAGGTGTGCGTTGAACATAGCTTAAAAAAATAGGCAGTCGAGGACCGCATGTGGCTACTGCTTCTTCAAACTAGTTTTAAGGCTGCGGCAGTATTTCATTCTATAGCCCTACATGATTTAATATGTCTATTTTCGGAGCCACCTCTACTGTAAGTTATGCTACATCGCTTGATATAACTATTTTTGAGCCAATGTATGTTGTTATATATATAACAAAACGCTTATTGACCTTAACCCCGGGAAAGCAGTATGTTTTGTGGTTTTGTGGTCCCCCGACGGTCTCGGAACCTATAGGTCGTGGTCATCTACTCACTCAATCAACATGACTAGCGCCAAAATGCGAATTAGTTGTTCGTTTGAACACACGCCTTCAAGTAGGCTATTCATGATTTGGAAAAAAAGAAGTCGAGATTTTCTTAAATAAAAACATTTCATGGGCGGAATAAAATCACGTATTACTTTTAATATTTTTTTATAGAACGAATAAAATCACACCTAATATTTTTTTTGTTAAAATACAACAAAAATAAGGGAAGAATAAAAAAACGAGGGAAGAAACATAAGAGAATCTTGAAAAAAAATGAGAGGAGGAAATTAAAAAAAAAGATAAAAAAGGTAAGCCACCCAGTTTCGAACCGGCGACCTAACGGCGACACTACAACAAGCGCTCAGAAATTTTTGTTATATATAAAGCAGCGTGTATGGGTTCACTTATACGGACATACAGACAGACGGACGGGCGGGCGGACGGACACGGGTCGTGACATAGTGGCTTCTGCTATGAAGCAGATAGCCACAAAAATTGAGCCAATCAACGAACGAGACAGTTCCACAAACGAAGATAGAAACCATTGAAAAATTTCAAAATTTGCCAGGTCTATCCTATCCAGAAATATTGAGAACTTTTAAAAAACTTTTATGACCTCCCTGCAACACCCTTCAAACTCTCACGACCCCCCTCCATTTCCACAAAACGTTTTTGGCCGCTCCCGATGATTTCACCGCCCCTCCGAAAGACAACATATGGAGTTCGGATCAGCTGTGTGGATCCACTTGCACATTTAAAGAAAGATATTAAAGAAGTAGGGACCATTTAGAGGCGAGCAGCTAGATTTGTGAAGGGATCGGAGTTAACAAGATTAAGGATGTCATCGTGCCACAGTTACTGAATGAACTAGAATGGCCATCCTTAGAAACGAGAAGGAAATGTCACCGTATGGAACTATTGCATGCATCCCTAAATAGCGGAAACCCAGGCATTACAATTCCGTTACACCCGACAATATCTACACACCAGTATAACACCAGATCACGGTCAACGATCATCAGCCCAGCCACTCAGGAGAAAACGTACAAAAAAAGCTTCTTCCTCATAACCATAACTGAATATAACAGATTACCGCCCAACATTCGCCAGATAAAACCAGAGGCCCCATTCAAACTGGCCCCACGCCTACGGGCTCATTTTAATGATTGACAATTTATTTAATTATTTTATTAAAATATAAACTGCAGTACTTACGTACACATTTTAAAAATTAACAATCTTTTTTTTAAAAAAAAATTAAAGCCAAAAAAACCAGTGCAAAACCGTGTGCGACCAATATACTTGCTAACGTTGGATCATACGATCTTGATTAGTCGAAAATAATTTAAAAGTAGAATATTTTTGTCAAAAAGACTTGCAAAGACTAACCTGACAACGTGAGTTAGAGCTGTTTGTACAATATTTTGACTGGCCATTACCAGTCTTCAATCTTTGCAAGTCTTTTTGACAAAAATATTCTAATCTTTTTTTTTATTTATACATTTGTGATAGTACCATGCATCGCACAAGTTGTATAACACTTTAGCTTAATATTTGATTAATGTATTATATTTGCATCAGCACACCGTGGCGAGATGGGCAACCCTTGCCATGTAATTATATATATATATATTGATGTAGATGAAGCACATTTCAAATTTATAAAGCCGTCGGGCGTTGAGCGAAAAAAAAACCTGCCCAGACCTATTTTTTTATATTTTTTGAAATTTTAAAGATTATTTTTTTTTATCAACTGCGTTTTTTAAAACTCTGTTACAATAATCAGTTTAGCGTTTACGTTATCCTAAGTTAATGTTTTGATTTGCTTTAACAAAAAAGAAATTGTTTTCTATCCAAAAGCAATCTTTTCATACCTTTTTACTTTTACTTTCAGTTAGGTTTTGTTTGTTTCCTTTTATTCAAGCGAACTCAGCAAAAACTTGTTTTTATCGATAAACTTTACTTTACTAGTTCTAATAATATTTAGTTTCAAAGAGGTTGCTGTTCATTTTTTTAAAGTTTATTATTTTATTTCCTAGAAAATTGAATACTTCGACAATTTTGTCATTATGCACGGACGGTTTCATTCCTGGAATCCAACCTCCTTCAGACCTCAACACGTGACCACTTGATCGTATAAATACTACGCATGCTCCGTGTTTTGTCATGATGCCGGTGGAAATATGGTGGATTGAATGTGTTGGAGATTTTGTGAGGTTTTTCCTCATTTTGTTGCTTTTCTACCGTGGAAATGGCTGAACCACGTGATGGTAGTGGTATTGATTGGGGGTTGGGACAGGACTTGCTGTCCGCAGCGTTAGGCGAAAGTGGTTTAAATCTCGATGAAGCCGCCAGGACAGACTTCACCTCTGAACCAGTTGCTTTGCCCGCAATTGGCAACAACCAATACAACTTCCATGGTAATACTGGCTCACAACCCGTACAAGAGAATCTTGCAGCTAGCGAATCGAACCTTGAAAATAGTTTGGGACCCAACCTGGATTTTAATTTCGACGAACTAAGTGACATTTTTGATGAAGTCAATCTTTATTTAAATCCGCACTTTTCGTCCGTCACATGGAGTGGCAGTAACGATGTACCGTTAAGCCAAACCAGAGAAAGTGGTGAAAAAATTCAAAATTTGGATTTTTCGGACGTCGAAAGTTTTTTAGGAGATTCAAGTTTTCCTGTTCAAAGTTCCTCTTCGACGTTTTCAAATTTTTCTGCGACAAGTCTTTCTTCTACTGCGAGAACTTTACTCGAGTTGGCGTCTGGAAATACCAACTCAATCCAGGAACCCAAAAATGCAATTTCCAAGAAGTAAGTATTCTCTTTCGATTGTCAGCCCGAAAATATGAAGTCGCAGCATTTCTGGTACTTGCTATTTTCTTTGTAATTGCAATGTTTTATTTTAGAAAAAATGCATTGTGTGCAAAACGCTAACTGTATTAATAGCGAGTCCAACTTCCTGTTTGTGACTCTTGGAGCTAATGTAAAACACTTTCGGTTTTACCTTCGCGCGAAAAAGCTTAAAATTGTTACCAATCGCCTTGAAGAGATTTATCTTTATTTGCCGAAAGCTAAACAAACTAAAAAATCTTGATATAATTTCCCTGTTATTCCTATTTTGTTTAAGGGGGATTCCACTCGTTTGTTGTATCTCGAAGAGATTTTTATTGCCCTGGACACTAGAAATGAAATACTGTGTCACTGATCGACTTAATGAATGAGTCCTCTATCTTTATTTTAAAAGATATTTTTATTTTGTTTCCCAAGGAATTGTAGTTACTTAATGTGAACTAAAGTTAATTTATTATAATTATGTAGAAAGTGTGACTAACAGCTGATATGTAATAAATTAAATTGATTTAAAGTCATTTCTGATAATAGAACAGTTGTTTCCTTTTCACGTTCAATAGCCATGCTAGTGATACTTTGAAAATTATGACTTTCTGATGTGATGTGTTTGAATTGTATGGATATACATTTTTCTTAAAAATAGCAATTTCGTAATTCCTGTTACAAAAACATTTCATTCATGAATATACCTTCAAAGTTTTGAAAATTATACACTTAATTAGTAAATTTTAATTACTTGATCAAAATCAAATCAGTTTTGGTTTAGTCAAAGCTGCATCTGATTTTTGGTTGGTGTTGTTTAATTTTCCCTAAATTTTGGGGAAGATACAAGTGAGTTTTTTTACAAATACTTAAGTCTCTCAAGTGCTATTAATAAAAAGAATTAATTTTACAAGAGTTGAAAATTTCATTAAGGATCATTTAGTTTGTTTTGACAATGGTAATCATTTGATAATGAGATGAATTTTCAAATTTCTATCAAAATTGTTTTTGAGATATCAAAAATGTTTGTTCCGGAGCTTTTGCATCGTGCATGATTGTTTTGTACTGTTTGAATATTTAAATTTCTAATGTCACTAGATAGTTTCAGTGCTTTATACTTTTTCTGAAAATGATCTGTAATTATATATACCAGTATTATAGAGACCATTTCTGGTCAGAATACCTTCAATTTTTAAACTTATAGTGTCAAGGTATATGAAAATTATAATGCTCTCATGAATTTGAGAGAGAATGAGATGAATGTATTTGAAAGAAGAAGAAAGAGAAGGTAAATTTGGTAACTGCATTCCCATAGACTACTTTTTTTTTTTATGACATTTGAATTTATTCTAATTGGTGGGTTTCATAAGGTTCCAGTTCAGCGCACATGGTGGTCAGTTATACAAAAAAATCACATTAGAATCTAGTTTGAATCTCATTATTTGACCTCCATCTGCCATTGTGTTATATCCTTGAGAGACAAGAGACAAGAATAGGCTTATCTTTGATTTTCTAGATAATCAATTATCTTGGAATAGGATCTTTAAGTTGTTGGTTTTAAATTGTAACATTTTTGGAAGGGTGATCAAATTATGTTTTGGCTTCATTAATTTTTTTTTGGCTCAATAGTTTTTTTGCTCCACAATTTTTTAGCTTCATAAACAATTAATGAATTATTACTTTTTGTGTACCTTGCTTGATTAGACAGTGTTAAGTTTGCTTCTTTAGTTAGTTTTACTCTAAGATATATGATTTGAAAGTATAAAATTAAAAAAGTTATGCCGTAGTTAAATTTATCTGTAAGCTGA
>JANCMA020171625.1:0-13758 GCA_024336925.2 Zoanthus solanderi | reverse complement strand
GGAAAAGTTTTGGCTGATGCTATATTTATCTCAAATAAATCTATATAATATACAACTTGTATATTGAATGACTTAAGTCTGGAAATATTTGTAAGAGCAGTCTATAATTTTGAACTTATTTAAACAATAGATATACAAACATATAACTAAAAAAATGCTGGTGAAAATAAAAAGCAAAACAGTTGCAATTATTGTAAAATAATTTTTGTTTCAGCTCCAATTAAATCCTGTACCAATTGAAGAACAATTCAGTGAGCTCACGATCATGTCAGTAACTGAACAACCTTATATAGTATTAAGTAAGAAAAAGAAATTAGATGAAACAACTAAAACCCAGTACAGTAATTCACAGCACAATACACCACACAATAAAAAGCAACAAGCTCACACATGAAAGACAATCTTAAAAACAAACTGTGTGAACACCACTTTGTGTCAGCAATTTTTAAAATACCCGCCTCGGCCACACCCAACGAAGATGACCAGGAGTTGCTAAATCTGGGTCCAGCACACTTGCCATGACGTCACTTCAGGGATTATCGACCCTTCATTTCAGTGTTTCATTATTTTTCCATACAAGATCAATCATTTTTTGGCATAAATAATCCGAAAAATGATTGAGTTTGTACTGAAATATACAATGAAATCATCATCATCATCATATACGGTTTTACGTCCGTTTTACATGCTGGCATGCGTTGGACGGAAAATTGAAATAAACTGGCAGGGAGAGTAGACCATTCTTGAAGTGACAACACGGCCTGTTCTGGACCCAGACTTTGCAACTCCCAGTCATCTTTGTTGGGTGTGGCTAGTGTAAGAACTTTAAAGCTCAATTTTGTGGCGAAAATGTAATGGAATCAAAATTTTCTTTCAAAAAATACTCTTTTATGCATTCAAGAGATACAAAAAACTGAAAAAAACATTTTGGCCATATAGACACTTAAACCTCATAGCAATGTTATAAACTATGTGCACACAAGCTCATAGCTGGAAAAAATAGAACTGAAAATGTAAACAGTTATGTGATTACCAAGTGGCAGCAAGATTCTGGGTAAATAAACCAAGATATTTAAGTGATATGAACTACTGAATGGGTGACTGCATTAACCATTAAACAATTAAAAAGTAACATGCATGTAATTTAACATTAGTTAATAAAATTATTCCATGTTAGTTCATTTCTTCTTGCTTTAAATTAGCAGTATATTACTATTGCTCTTGAAATAAACAATGTGTATAACCCTTGTAGCACACAGCCTTAGAAACAAATTAATAGTTAAAAAGTAATTAATATTGCTTGCATTATGCAAAGTTAAAAGACAACTCACCATCGTCCCACTTGCCTTAATGTTTTAGTAAAATGAGATGATTTGCAGAGCAAAAAAAAAAAGATGTAAAATTATTAATTAGTTTGAATATACAATTACATATGTTACAAAAAAACACAATCATCATGTAATTTAACAGTATATATATATGTAATTAGGCAACTCTATGAAACAAGCCCATGGGGTATACAAACCAGAAGTTTGGGTGAGGGTCAGTGTTGCTGGACCTTCAAAAACCTGACCTGTTCTAGAATAGAAATGGCTTGATTTTGATACCCTGTTCTAAACTAGCAAATCGAGATCCTTAATTCAAGTCAGTTTACATCAGAAAGCTAATAAATGGGACAATGAGCAGTCTTGCTATCTGCATGTTCCAGGAAATAGATAAAGAAACAACACACTGCTGATTAACAATTGAATTTTAAACAGAAGTCAGGCTTGTAAATCAGGAAAAAATTCACATACATCAAAACCTAGTCAAACCAATTCTACCCTCTACTCAAACAGTTTGTAAATAAATTATTGCAAAATTTTATACCCTGTTCTAGACAAAGCTTTCATAATTTATACACTCTGATCATATCTAGACTGGATGGTCTGAAAACCATTCCCTGAACAGCGGCACACACATGTACATATATCTATAGTCAATGTATATATCTCCCCCCTGAGAAGCAAGCAGCCCATGAGGACTCCATATGCATTAAACTGAGTGAGGTCTATTTTGCCCAAGATAGTAGCAAAAAAATAGACCATTAACAAAGAATTTTAATGGTATTAACTACCCAGAACTAATTAAGGATTTAAGACAGCCAACAATGCAAGTTTGGTGGCACTAAAAAGTAAAACACCTTGCTTAGCTAGCATTAAGCATGGGAACTAAGAATAAAATTATGTTTACTGTATTCACTAAACAACAGTACAGATTGCATTAGCATCGCAAAAGAAAACATCCTTTTTCAGTGAAAAACTAAAATCTCTTGATAAAATTAGATTGGAAGCATTGACCCTTCTATAAACAGGATTCAATATGAAATGGAAGTTGAATCACAAGAAAACAGGAACTATGAGCTAGTCAACTGACTCTGAAACTGAAACAGACTAGCAACACTGTCACAGAGCCTTTTGGTCTTTCAGAGGCTTACCCAGCAAGCCAATTGTTGATGAAGCTTGGCTAGAAAACTATAGACAATTGTGAAAGGAGTAAAGAGTTGCAGTAACACTGGGATGAAACGAAACCAGTAAGCATGTTCTTAGTTTTTTAAAAATAATTTATATACTATTAGTCACTTTAAAACATTATAAATCCAGAACTAAACGTTTTTAAAGCAAAATCCAATAAAGAATTTATTAAACAATTATTTTTTTGCTCTATCCGAATTAGTAAAATCTTTTTTAAAAGTATGGTTAACTCTTCAAACATAAAATTCATTACACCCTGTATCATACCATTACTTTGAGTAAATGGTCGTGGTAAATGTATGGATAACAACAGTTTTAAATAAAACACAAAATTAATGAATGCATTTCAGATTTAAACAAGACGTGTTTCTAAGAGTTGGAATGTTAATTGTTCTACATAGGTAAATACATATCACAATATAAAGAATATTGAACTAGTGCAATAGGTGAGGGGAGAAAATGTAAATACAGAAAAAAATATTTACATTTAACAAAATAAGCTTTTAATTGACATGGTACAGTCTAGATCTACAGCTTGGTTGCTAAACAATTACAGTGTAAAATCAGGTAATTATAAATAAAATGAGAAAATTCAGCTGCTTTGCCATCTGCTCCAGCACTTTCACGTCACCTACTTCTAACTCATTGAAAACTCAAGACCAAGAGTCTTTTGAATAATATCATCTTCTTAAAAGCTCTCTTAAAAGTGGTTTATAAACCAATCAAAAAGAGATTTCTGTAGAGCATGATATTTGAGGACACTTAATGATGTACGTAATAGAAATTGTATTTTTTCTCTGAAAATAAAAACTGACTTTTGATCAAATAAAAGCCAGGCTTATCAAAAATCCTAAACTAATTATTACTAACTTAAGGTTAGAATAAATTTTTATAACTTAAAAATATACCACTGGAACTACAAAGCCACAGGATAAACAAGTTAATGATTAAAAAAGGTTTTCAAATTATTACAAGTACATAGAAAAAAGAACGCTAGTAACTGTACGTTTCGACCACTTCGACGACAGTAAATATGCAAATAACTAAAATGAAAACGATCTTTAAACTTAACAAATGTTATAAATAAATATCCTCATGGGAACAGTTTAGCTTTTATAGAATCTGAATTTAATTTCAAATTATTCTACCAGTATTTATATAATTACGTAAATATATGTAATTTTTAAAAACCTATAGGTATCATATTTATAGAATTACACTATATTTAGACGACTAATGAATATATCAAACGTGTCTTTCGTTTATCAATACCTTGCCCATCTTCATTCGAATGAACTGTGATACTTGACGAGCGTTTTTTGAGATTCTCTACGAATGATGACAGTTTTTCTCCTTTCAAACACTGACAGTCCACGAAGAAGTCGTACTCATGTTTAGACCTCTTGGATGGTCGGGACTCGATATGTTTCATGTTTACACCATGATCCTGAAGACAAGACCAATTAGCCACAAACAAAGTATTGCAATTGCTTAGAAAATTAAACTTTACTTGAATAATATGAGACCTTCGATCACCGGTAAAAAAAGATAAAGCATTTTTAAAAATCTTAAGTTTTAGAAGGCACAGTATTTGAAAAGCATTAAATTATTAGTTTCTGTACAAACCTCAAAAAGTTTGAGAGCTCTTGCAAGAGCGCCTACTTCTTCCTTCAAAGTAAACACAATCGAGGTACTGTCGCCATCCTCTATACTTTCGCTACTCTCTTTCTGTCAAATACAAAGAATTACAAACATAGTTTACAATACAAGACTAAAAACGTTGATAATCAACCGACATCAAAGGTCTCCTTCGCTTTGAAAAACAACAAAAATTCAAATTATAGATATTATCATTGTGCAATACGATGGGTCTGTTAATTAAGATCGCTTTTATACTGTTTTGTCGGAAAGACACCGAAATCAAATATTAGAGAGCTTATAGTAATGCTACTGAACAATCTTACCAACTTCTTTTCAATTACTTGTTCGCTTTCGAAATGCTTCCTCTTTGACCCTCTATCTGCCAATGCGTCCATTTTGAAAACTGTAGACACAGTCACACGTAATTCGGAAATGGGGGCGGGAAGGAGGCGTATCAAATTTTTTTTCAGGGGAGGAGAGGGTTTAGCATTCAGAAAGCAACCTCGTACCCAGGCTCATTTCACTGAAGTAGTGATGACGTAGAGACTTGCTGGCGGCTGGTCACGAGCCACGCGGATTCCGCGTGGTAAAAAGTTTAGGTACTGCGTCTACGCAAAAATCTCAATTGACAATTGGTTCAACGGCAACAAAACATAATATGAACAAACAATTTTAGCGGTAAGTTCAGGTTGTTATCGGGTGTGTAGAAAAGAACTGGATTCTGATCATTTGAAGCACATAATGCGTCCTCTTATCACAGGTAGCCCAAGCTCCCATCACGAACGAATACTAATTAGTGTTGATTTACAAGGGATTATATGGAGACCTTTGAACTAAAAATCTCAATAAAGTTTAATGAAATACTCACAGTGTCTTGGTATTATTCTTTATAATCTCCTGTCTGAGTTTCATCTAATTCCGTTCACCATCACCCGCTTAACATATAAAATGGAAAGGTAGGAAGCAACGGCTCCAAAATGGCCTTTGAAAGGCTCCAGTTCACAAAGATTTTTACACTGAAATATTCTCTCAATCAACATACAGTATGCACATACACACAGCCGGGGAAATAATTTTTCAGTGTTCTGATTGCCATCAAATCAAATTTTTGCTTTTATTGATTGAGAAAATATTTCAGTGTATAAATCTTACAAGAAACTGTATTTCATTAAATTTTATTGAGATTTAAGGTAAAAAATCAAAAGTTCAAAAGTCTCCATATAATCCCTTATAAATCAACACTAATTGGTTCGTGACTGGAGCTTGGGCTACCTGTGATTTGACAAAAGCTTTTTCTGTGCCTCCTGTGCATTCTGGGTAGGGAGTGCTAGAGAGTTGCTTTTCTTCAGTTAAAAGCAATGCTTGATGAATGATTAGTATGAATGATTGCTATTATAAATGCATATTCATTCAAAAACAAAAATTAAAACCAACTGAGAAAAGCAGAGGGAAATCTGGGATAACTCTCTCACTAAGTCTTTTTGACAGGAATCTTAAATGACTTGTGCATGGAGGATTTTAGTTTTGGTCTGAATTGTAGTTCTACTTGTGCACAGTATCTGTGAGTCATCTTACTGAGACTTCTGATTAATCTTGTCTACATCTTATACATATGCTATTTTAAACTTTTTTCCTGTTCTGAATTTAGCCTTTCTTTATTCTCTCTTATTCTAATCCTACCATGTTTTAATCTGGACCTACTCTTTTCCAATTTTACTCTATCTAAATCTATCTTGTTCTAATCTTACTCTGCCATAATTTTATTTTGTTCTTAAAAGTATTTTAAAGTAAATCCTTATTTGCATAATGTATTCCTGTTAGTAAAAAGCATGACCAGCTGTTCTGCAAACTGACAAAGAAAAGCATCAACAACATTCCACATCACATTGAAAGACATGTAAATGGCAAAAAATTCCAGAAAGCTCTTGCTAAATGTAAGTGAATTGTTTACTAGAACTTTATGACTTCTGTGTATTTTTTTTTGTATCGTTTATAGCCTGCAATGTAGATGCTTGGTCCCTGTGTCAAAGCTGTCAAATTTATTATTGTAAGGCCATTAACAAGCAACTGCAACGTAGATCTAATTTCTTTGTTACAAAATTTATTCAATCAGTAGCTCAAATTTATGCAATGATATGTAGCAGTTCCTTAAAATAAATTGAACACATCCTATAAAGTTATCCAAATACTTAACTTGTATTATGGGGTTTAAAATTGCAACTCATACAGACATGTTTACAATTAAAATTTTCCCCTTTGCAATTAAAATTTGTTGATCAGTCACAAATCCATGTGCTGATGGCCAGTATTAATTTTGCTTTGGTTTGCTGGGAAATAAATGAGGTTATATTATTTTGTGACAACCAAAGGTAACTCTTAATCTTTGTTGATGGTGTCAGTATGACTCAGAAGCATAGTTTCTTGCACCAATTGATGTTTGTTGTAAATCCATTACACTTTTGTGTTTAATATTGACTATTATGTTCAACAGTATTTTATTCACCGCTGCAGAAAGTCCTTCATTAATGTCATTAAAAATGAAATAAAATCGGAGTTTTTAAAAAGACAAAGCCAGCTAAATTTGCAGTCAGAAGTAGAAAGTTTGCAGTTTCAAGTCAACTTGACAGGTCTGGACACATTTGCAAAACATGTGTGGACAAAGTGAAGACAGCTTTTGATAAATAACATGAAGGAAATAAACTCACAGCTCGTAATAATTAATTAAAAAGCTAGTCCACAACCAATAGTATTTGATTCTTATTTTCAGTTAATGCAGGTATTTGGATCATATGTTTCAAAATACCTTGCTCATATCATTTCTTATTGGGATGAAGGGAAAGTGAAAGGTGCTGACATGATTGTAGAGCTGTCATAGATGAGTTGTGAAATATTGATGGAATTGCTGTCTTCACTTTGTCCACACATCTTTTGCAAATGTGTGGACCTGTCAATGAGATGGCAAACATTTTCATTCCAAACTCACAAACCATCAATTTTTTGCCTATCATTAGATGCACGGTTTTTGTTTGATAGGTAAAGAAAAATATTCACTGAGGTGGTTATTTTTGTCATCAGTTAAAAATCTGTGCAATTTCTTTAAAAGATGAGAAGTCACTTGATGATGAGGAAAGTAATGGAGAATCAAATGTGTGGGTTCCTTCTGATTTGGATTCTGATGATGCAGTTGATAATAGAGTGACTACAGATGATGATGATGATAATGAGAGAAAAAGTAGCTTGCTAGAACCTGAGGAGAATTATGAAGAGAGAAGAAACTCAAAGCATAATGGTTTGTGACCACTTCAACATCAATAGATATATTGATGTAGATATATATTATGTAATTCTTTTAATTATTATTGGTTGGTAAGTTGGTGGGAAAGTGATAGGTAGTTTGGCTTATAGTTAGATTGGTAGCTAGCAAAATAGGTTACTCTATGAAAGGTGGATAGTTCGGGTGGAAGGTGATAGGTAGTTAGGTTGGTTGGCTAAAAGGTTGCTTGGTTAGTTGGTTAATAGGTAGGTAGGTTGATTGGTTAATAGGTAGGTAGGTTGATTGGTGAATAGGTAGGTAGGTTAGTTGGTTAATTTGTAGGTAGGTTGATTGGTCAAAAGGTAGGTAGGTTGATTGGTTAATAGGTAGGTAGGTTGATTGGTTAATAGGTAGGTAGGTTGGTTGGTTAATAGGTAGGTAGTTTGATTGGTTTTAAAATAGGTAGGTAGGTTGGTTGGTTAATAGGTAGGTAGGTAGGTTGGTTAATAGGTAGGTAGGTTGGTTGGTTAATAGGTAGGTAGGTAGGTTGGTTAATAGGTAGGTAGGTTGATTGGTTAATAGGTAGGTAGGTTGATTGGTTAATAGGTAGGTAGTTTGATTGGTTAATAGGTAGGTAGGTTGGTTGGTTAATAGGTAGGTAGTTTGATTGGTTAATAGGTAGGTAGGTTGGTTGGTTAATAGGTAGGTAGGTTGATTGGTTAATAGGTAGGTAGGTTGATTGGTTAATAGGTAGGTAGGTAGGTTGGTTGGTTAATAGGTAGGTAGGTTGGTTGGTTAATAGGTAGGTAGGTTGATTGGTTAATAGGTAGGTAGGTTGGTTGGTTAATAGGTACGTAGGTTGATTGGTTAATAGGTACGTAGGTTGGTTAATTGGTTATTAAGCAGAAACGCTTCATGACAGAAAGAATATGTAAAGTTCTGCTGTCTTGTGTTTTGAACTTGGTATGAAATTCAACTGCCATAACGTGGGATTCCATTACTGCACGCAGTGTCCAGTGATGAAATGGAAACAATGGGGCTCGATCTGTTTTAAAAACAAGTAACCCATAATAATTATTTTTGGTATTTTTTATTGAGATAGCACAAAACTTGAAAAGGTTAGCCCAACTTTTTCAAGTTTCTAACATTTTCATCCTAGCCATTCTTAGCAACAAAATGACACGAAACAGAATGAGCGTCTTAATATAGTCTCAAATAATAAACCTAAACCATTATTTTGGGAACTCAGTTAAAGGCAACACATATTTGGGATTTTAAAAAGATGCTTTGATTATTTGGCGTTACAGAGGAAAGTGTTCAAAATAGTTCAAAAGGTGGAAGAAAGCATGAAGAGAAGAAGATTGCAAAATTATTAGCAAGGGGTCAAAAACGAAGCTCAAAGGTGAGCTTAAACAGAAAAACAAACTAATCTTAAATGATACAGAATTTATTTCAATAAATTGTTTGTCTAAGTCAGATTGTTATATTGTCTTCTCCGATGTTTATCAGGATCTTCAGATGAAGATAGGTGTTGTGTAAGGAGTCAAATGTAAGAACTGCGGGTGTGCTATGTTCGACAAACAGCACTTGCTCTGAGAACTAGAAAATAAGAGCATAAGAAAGCTTTGTTTATTTTCGACTGGAAGCCTATTATTGATTATTGTGCTAAAACCAACCATTACCATCCCTAGTGTGTACAAAGTTTGCAAATTCCACCACAGGCAGCCCAAGCTCAGTTTGTGTGGTATAAGTGTTAGTAACGACATTTTGAAAATTTTATAAAACTTTGTATTGCGGTTGATCGTAAAGAAACACTCAAATGGTAAAATGAACTGGAAACCAACATACTTTAAAGCTTATAAAGTTGTTTGTTTGTTGTTTTTTTTTTTGGCCATAGAGCGGGTTTTGAGTTCTCTGGACAAAAGAATTTTGATGATTTCCTTTGTTTGGGACACCAACATGGCTGCTATGTTTATTGTCTTTTGTGTCTCTTGGGATTGTGTGAAAACAAAGAATAGCAGTTAACTACAGTCTGGATCACAACATCAGAGAAAAACAATGTAATTACGTTAAACTTTTGAATCTTTATTCCTTGTAGGAAAGTCGTGACGAAACAGCACCATCACCAGAGAAGAAAAGGAAACCTGAAAGCAAGAAACAAATATTAAAACATAAAAGGACCTTGTCTAAAAAACCCAAACAAATGAAGAAAAGCTGAAATTAAATTTAAATTCGCTGAAATCACTCAGAAAAATAAAACGTTCACTTCTTGGTTGTGATTTAATAAAAATCAGTTTGGTTTGTGTTGTTTATATCATCGTCATCGCATCATCATCCTGTATCATCATGCATCATCAATATCATAATATTTAGAATAATAGATACTTTATTAAAACAACATAGCAGCCATGAAGCTGAATTGCGTATTTCCAAAATAAAAAGATTAAATCTCTCCGAGATCATTTTCAAGTCTAAAAAAAAACGAATTTGAATTTGCATTTTAAGTAAAATAAAATCACACATGGGAATGTGAAAAGCGATAAAATATGGAAATACGTACTAAGCGTTACTAAAGGTGAGTGATAAAAATTTTAAAAATTTTAAAAATATAAAAGAAAACACAATAAAACAGTAAGAACATATCAAATACTTTGATATCCTGAATTTTAAAAAAGATATCAAAAAGTTTATATATATGGCATTTACTTTAGCCATTGTAATTGCTGTTGTTCCCAGGCTGGAAGGCTGGATGTGCAGTTGCCAAAGAATATTCCATTTACAATCCTGTCCGGTGATAGGGGCTTTGAGGAGTTACGAAGACAACTGTCCAGGTCCTCCAGAGAGTCGTATGTTGTTAACCCTCACCACAAGGAGTTAGAAGTGGTTATTTCTATTCTTAACAGCATTGGAGACAAATAATTTGTAAAGAGACAGAAAAATAAACTTGTATGGTTGTACATAAGATAAATGCCCATAATTTTTGAGTTACAGAGACTCAGATTCAGATGGCCAGATTTAGTTTTGATGTAGATTTGTATTTATAAGAAATGATATAATATTGATATATAGTTTTATTCAGTGCTTGAAAGTAACGGTTTGAAATCATTTCCTGCAAGGGACATGTAGTAGTTGGAAATTTTCAGGGAACTTGGAAAAAAAATCTAATTGGTCCTATATAACTTTTTTTTGTCTCATTTAGTTGGAAGAGTACAGTTTAATCTATCTCCCAGGGTAAGTGATGGCTTTTATATTCTCAGAACCATAATATACACAGCTTTGCTTCTTTCCCGCCGCCTTTGCGTTTCCACTGCTCATGTCAGAAAGTGTTAACTCGAATCAGCTCTCCTCCATTTTTAAAATGACAACACAGCATCCATCTTTGCATGTAAACAATGACAAAGTACACGTTTCATATTGCGTTCGAATTTGTAAAATATATAAATATTTATGACAAGAAATTGCGCACGCCAAAAGAAAGATTAATTGTAATTTGTACTCATCCCTTGATGCACTTATCTCGTTTTCGATGAGTGAACAACCATTAGCTTCAAGCACTGATCATTTGTTATTGTTATTAAGCAGTTATTGTGAGCTATTATATAGTTCAGTTGCAAATTGCTAGTTAATGTTTCAGTGAAGAAAGAGCTTCTAGCATCAAGAGCTCTATAATCTTGATGTCATTATACACCTCTGCTTAGGTTCTTTGCACGTTATTGTTTTTTCAAGCTATGTATGATATTCTAAAGTTAAATCTCTTTCTATCCACTATGGGTTCGTGAAACGTTTCAACATGGTAATTGTACAGTAAGTTTTTAAGTTTGTTTTACACAGAAATTTACGTTATATATTATTATATTTTCTCTATTATGCATAAAACTTGGCTGAATGATAAGCAGTATTATTATATGACCTTTCAGTTTCCTGTATTCTGATTGGTTGACGCGCGATCTGCCAAATGCGTATTCGGCCCACGGGCCGTATACGCGCGTATTCGGACCGTTACTTCTAAAAAATTCCGAAATTTTCCGAAAATTTTCCGAAGATTTTTAGAAAATTTTCCAAAATCTAAACGTGCATAAGAAACAGTTTTTAAACATTTCCGAAGCTTTCCGAAGACTATCGGATATTTCCGATAATTTCCGTAGACGTAGGCATGGGATAAATTACCGGAATTAAAAAACGTCATATAATAAACGATTTATTAACTTCGCTTGCTCAGTCTGTATGTAAAAATATCAGACCTCGGTCTTTTTTGTAAAAACCTCGCTGCGCTCGGTCCGTCAAGACCTTGGTCCGATATTTTTCCATAAAGACCTCGCGCGCGGTTAATAATTTCTTAGTATAGAAAGCCTACAATTTCTAGTACTATGGCCCAATATGGTCGTGACAGCTGCTAACATTCAGCCTTTTGAAAAGGCAGACTGCAAAGAAGAATTTGAACGCTCAAAACCCTGTGCAGACTTTTGCACTCACAAGTGTTCCCAGGATCCCTTGCGCACACGTGACTGACGTCAAAGAGGTCCTGTCCAATGGTCGATCTTTACCGTTCTGCTCAAGGAGAGAATGGTTGGAAATTTATGGCTAAATTTCTTTGAATTGATGATCAATAAATACAAAGTATAATTGTTTGTTACTGGTAAAGAACATTTTACTTTGAGGATTATTTTTCGTTTTAAAAGTGAGCTATAACTGAGCTGCATTTGTAAAGTAAATGAACTCTTTGGGGAATTTTAATATGTCAACAAGTCTTAGCAAACAAGCTCAAATACGAATGAGAAGTGAAATATAATTTTTTAAATGTCACAGGCTTCCCAAACTTACAATTCCACTTTTTCATGGTCTACGACGTGTTTCTTACCGAAAGACTGTCTCACTGTACTTAGTAAGTATCAGCTTCTGTATAAGAGAATGTATGAGATTTTTGTTGATACATAGAAATTGTCTTAATTTTTCTAAATGTTAAAATTTCTATGCGTTTAGTTTTACGCACTAATATTAACAAATCGAGGAAATTTTCGAGATGAAACCTGTTTATAATATAATAAACTCTCAACTGTAATAAACTCTCAAAGAAATGAACTCTTTCGCTAACAGAAAAACTACTAACTGAATTTCACAACCGTTCGCTTCTTATACGCTTGACTAGCCAGCTATGCTAATTTATGTGCATATATAACACTCCCTTTCCCTTAAGTTTAAACAGTGTTCATTATTTACTAACAAAGTTAGTGTTCATGTAGTCAACAATGTGTGATTAAACATCGGGTAGAAAGAGCAAAAACTCTGTTTATACAATGAATAAATATATATCTAAACTCTTTAGTTCGTAAGGAGTCAAGTTTCAATGGCTTATTTGTATACTACAAAGTCCTTGAGGTGCTCAGGTGGTTTCCTGACTCGATTCGACCTGCGTAACACTTCTTGCGGTTCTGGAATCACTTCTTGCTGTTCTGGAATCTGTTTTGGAGCTGGTGTCTCTGTAACAACGGTCGCTGCTTCCTCCTCTGAACTGCGCAACATTTGTTCCAGTGCTGGAATGCTGGTTTTAGCATCTCCATTGACACCTCCTAGATCCTTACTTTCTGATTCAGGGATCTGAGGAGTAAGTTGGTCTCCCTCGCTTGATTGAGAGGCTATATTTTTCTCACCTCCTCCTTCAGAGTGTCCTCTGCTCCTCCTAACGAGAATAGGGATACCTGCAACTGTATCTGAGCTTGTATGTGCTTCAGGAGCTAGGGCTTCCTTGGTTTCATACCTGGTACGGATATGATCTACATGTCTGCGGTGCTCTCGACCATCCTCTGTAACTACTGTGTAGGAAACTGGTCCAGTTACCATTCTGATTATTCCTGAGAGCCATTTTGGACCATGTCCGAAGTTCCTAAGATAAACCTTGTCACCTTCTCTGAATTGACGTTCGTTGGTATGCACATCATGCGTATCCTTCATATGCTGTTGTTTCTTGTGCACTTTCCCTTTAAGGCTGGGGTGTAATAAGTCTAGGCGTGACCTTAACTTACGCCCCATTAGCATCTCAGCTGGCGACTTTCCGGTCGTAGAATGTGGCGTCATTCGGTAGCTAAATAAAAATCTCTGTAACTTTTGTGCTATAGAATCACCGGGCATCTTCTTTAACCCATCCTTGACTGTTTGGACGGCTCGTTCGGCGAGCCCATTAGAAGCAGGGTGAAATGGTGCGCTGGTTTTGTGGATTATTCCATTCTGTCTCATGAAATCTTCAAATTCAGCACTGGTGAAGTTCGTGCCGTTGTCTGAAACTACAGTCTCGGGGAGGCCGTGAGTAGCAAAGATTTCACGCAACTTGCTAATGGTGCTGGAGGACGTGATGTT
>JANCMA020171522.1:0-13762 GCA_024336925.2 Zoanthus solanderi | reverse complement strand
CCCCAGCCCCCCAGATTTTTTTGAAGGTAGGAAATGTGGAAATACAGTAAATAGTCAACGGAAATTAAAATATTAAAAATATATTATTTCCGTCACATATAAACATGTATGTTACCACTGAACTAAAACATTGTTACGCTTAAGCTGAGAAAGGTCTGGGTACAAAAATGCTGCCATAGCCACCCCCTCCCGAAATTTTCCCACTGCTACGGGCTTGAGTTAAGAGGAAAAAATAGTCAAAAATCTTTTAGAGAACAAAAATATAAATTTAAGCTGCTTTTGACGAGAATTAACTACAAATACAATTTTGTTAATTGAGTTAATAAATGTGTCTTGTGTGTGTGTGTGTACCAACATCACAGATATCAGCTTTTATGTTAGTCCGGCTAAGTTTTTTTGAATATTCACATATTTTCAGATCATTTATAGTTAGTCAGTTTTCATACGGTGACAGAAATTTATTTAGTTATTAATTAGAGCAAAGGATATAAATATTTATGAGTGGGTGCTTACATTTACGTGAGTTATGGATTTTAAGGGTAATTTCTTGAAATTTTAAAATAAATGTAATGAGATAAAAGCAAGTCCTTTACTTGTAAACTTTACTTTCAGCACCGAATCTCTTTAACTTTTAATATTCTCTTTCTAAAAAAAACAAACATTTTCGTTGACTCCTAACCTTTTGTTTCTCAGGAAAGGAAGCGTGGTGGCCCACATTCGTTTAACTCACGACGAAACTGAAACAAAGCCATTGATTCCTCTAAATGTAGAGATTAAAGATGGATATTTAGGACACATTAAAGTTTTTGATATTCCTACTTCTTCAGTTGGCAGTTGTAAGTTGCGTAGTCTCAGAAATTTAAATTGAACATCAATAACATTAAGCAGATCGAGGTGTCTGGATTCAGTTCGGGGGCTCTATACTCATACTATGCATAACCTTCCAATTCCACCTTAGTGCCCAGATTGCTAAGACCCGGGTTTGAGCCCGGCTAGCTGTGTTTAGCTGGTTCAATAAAGCCCAAAATATATTTTTGTTGATGCTGTGTTCTAAAAGTCTCAAATGCACCGTCAAAAAGAATGTTTATTTACAATCCATCATAGTTAGCATTACTTAAAATTACTGTAAGGACATGCACCATTATTCAGCTTCTAGTTTTGCGATGTTGTAGAAATTGTATAAAATATTGTTAGATAAGTATGGCTTATCCATGGAATTTTTAGAACACCGATGTAGACCTAAAAGATTTCATCACTTTGTTCGCTAGACAAGCTTCAGTTTGCTTTTTCTATTCCAATCTTTGTTCGTTTACGAACAGATTGTGAACAATGACATCAGATATTCGCCTCCTATGGCGACTTGCTAAATGAAAGCCAAGCAGCTTACAGAAGGTTGTGATTATTTCTGTTATCTCTAATAATTTCAAGTGCGAAGAGTCTTTAACTTCTACTCGACTGGACACCAGAAGTATCTTTAATTAAGAAACAAAACATTTTCTCCTCAGTCCTTCAAAATATTGACGTTTTACCAACAGTTGAAACGCACCACCAAGCATAAGTTATCAGTTCACATCCACCTTATGATTGACCTATCCAAGTGTGCATAATACATTATATTTTGCTCTGTTCGCTTAAGATTTTCTAATCTCACGTTGTCACTCGGCTGGCTTGTGGCAATTAGAAACTGGGCAAGCACGTGTCAGCTAACGAAGAAAAATATGTAATGATTTGTCCATAATTAAAAGTAATATTTTGCACAATATCTTCTTTTATTGTAATTCGACTCGCCAGTGTTATGAGTTAACAAGTGCCTGCGATTTTTGTTGCAGGTTTGTTAACGGGAAGAGAACTGACCCTGGACGACATAATTACCATCATTATTCCATGGATTTTAATTTTCGTTATAATTTTTTTCGCCATTCTGATGTACCGTAAAAACAAAAAGCGTAGAGGTATGTTGTTTGCAGTTTTCAGCTATTTTACAGATTATTGCAAGTTTAGGTGAAATATCCTAATTAATCGTAAGAATGCTAAGGCAGAAATAAGAATACTTACTTATGCCCATCGCTCAGTGATGAGCATTGGCTTCCGACGCATCCAACTGAGACCAGCAAGAATTGCCAGCTTTCTTAGCATCGTCCCCCCCCCCTCCTTCCCCTTCGCCATATGTTGCCTGTGGTTAAAGAATAGAAGACCCCTCCAAAATACCTTGGTCCTCCAAATTAGGGGTTTGGGCTTGGGGCTAACAACCCTACCCCATTAAACACTTCAAGCTACAGAAACATTGATGAATTTAGAATAATAGTATTTATTATCCATACACGGCAATAGAAAATAAATAAAACTGGAAATAATTTTCACATAGATCTAATACAGT
Source organism: Zoanthus solanderi (assembly GCA_024336925.2). Classification (NCBI taxonomy): domain Eukaryota; kingdom Metazoa; phylum Cnidaria; class Anthozoa; order Zoantharia; family Zoanthidae; genus Zoanthus; species Zoanthus solanderi. The sequence goes on along the minus strand of JANCMA020171522.1, from coordinate 11,385 downwards.
CAATGGCTGTAGAGCTCAGTGGTCCGGATCCAACACAAAATTATATACACGTAATCTTGCATTTCAGTCACTTAAATGACAACCTGCATCATCTTACAAAAGGTGATTTACGAATATTTTAAGAACATTTTGAGGCTTTAATAACTAAATAATTATAAGAACACTTCCAGGCTCTGTTAAAACTACTTATCCTTATAAAAAATTAAAATATGTGATCATGTTAAACGAAAATATAAATTACTGAAGCTTAACTAAGCGTTCCAATACTTATAAGCAGCCACTAAAATTCATTCGTAAGGAAGACTTAGTCCCATATCAAACGGTCAGACCATTTCAAGGCCTAACATGCCCCCGATATTGTCTGGTCAAATGTTGGGAGCGTTTGAAATGGCCATGAGACAATGCAGTTGATGCAGATTTTTTATGTTGGATCAATTTCGAACAAACATCGTCCCGACATCGATCCAACATTTCCATTGTTTTCCCCGTGACGGGTTTCTGTCGTGTTCGTTTTCCACAACATGGCCCTAAGGCGGACGGAGACCTTTCACATGACAGACAAATACACACACAAACACAGAAGTCTGCGAGGGCCTACGGTTTAACATCCTTATCCGAGAAGACGCGAAAGTCTAACCATTTGCAGTTGTTAGAGCAAAGGCAGCACCTTCTCCGATCAGTTATTTTAAGCCCTGAGTGTTGGTCTGGCCAGGAATCGAACCCGAGCCTTATGCACGATAGTCTGGCATCTATCCAACGAGGCTAACAAGGCGGCGGTTTGAATGTCAGATTTCCACCTAGCCTCACCCCACAAGAATTGCGATTAATTCTTATTTTAGATATTTTGTGTGAGAACTCATGCAGTTGGTTGGTTTAAAATTGTGTCGTAGGACGTGGCCAGCGGGCATCTGTACTATAGATGATTTAGTTTAAAGAAGTTTAGTGCTACTCAACGTAAAAAATTAATCACAAAAAAAGTGAAATTTGTTCTTTCTTTCAGAACTGGAGGCGAAAAATAGAGAGATGAGAGTGTAAGTATATATAATGATGTGATAAAAAAAAAAATAACAACTAATCTTTGAACAATAATCAAACTTTCGAATTTCTAGTAGAGGAAAGAGCAAAACAAAAGCCTTATGAGGCACTTCAAAGACGCGTATCATCCAAACAAATGATCTGTGAGATACCGACACAGTGCTCTTTCCCGAACTGAACTTTTAGAGCAGAACTGTAAAACCCTTCAACAAACCTCCTATATGGTGTGATATAAAAAGTTTTTTAATAACTGTAAAACATGTTTCTTGAAGAAACATATGACCTAAACACACTCTATACCTCACCTTAATGGAGGTGTGTCAATATATACACTTTGAAGAATAAACTACACAGGGAGTTATGCTGCTATGGCATATCTTCAAATTTGTTCTTTCTCAACGCAATTTTACCCATTCTATTTAATGATAACAATTTTAAGGCAATGGACCTCTTTAAAGTTACTAAAATGTAGCCGAGTTTCACATTAAGCTGAATCTATTGTTGACCCACCACATGTAATTAGAGATTCTTATCAGAAGAACCACTGAATTCTAGAAGTGGTAAATGTGCAATAGCCTCGATTTCACGCTAAAACTTATTATATTCAAAATGGAATTCTGAACTCAAGGCAAATAAAATTCTTTTTTATCACAACAGTTGCCACTGTCAATGCCATTGCCAAGTTGATAAACTACAACAGGCACAACGGGTAAGAAATAATTTTATTGTGAACTGAATTTATGAGTTAAGAAGCGAATGAAAGCGTTCATTGGTTAAAATATTAAGAACAAACAAGCTATATGCCATGTCACTCTACAATGCTTTCATTATTACAAGTATTTTTCAGTGGAACCTGAGCCTGTTTGTTGTATTAGCTTAACTGCAGAATACCCTGCCACTGCCGGTAATTTATTCCTGCGCATCCGCCGTGCTTTAAAAATAGATGCGTAGTTAAATCGAGAACAATAGTGGGAGGGTCTTGGCAGGGTATACTGCAGTTACTCTGTTGTTTTAGCTGTGCCATGCTTATGAGATCCATAAAGTTCGAAACCTCTGTCCTTAGGATCACTAACAAAACAATAGAGTTTATGTTCGCAGGCATAAATATATGTTTTGGGCCCGAGTCAAACTCATTTTAGCTCGAGCCGATAGGCGATTAATTAATCAATTAGTCAATTTATCTCTCACTATTACCTGATGATGTTACACTAAACAAAGAAATATCGCTTTATCATTATTTGCTTCTTGCATCATTTCTAACCTACATTCTAGATTCATGATCACCATTATTTTTCGGATTAGTAACTGTTAGGCATGTCATCGTTTCTAAGTCATATATGAAAGATATCATTAACTTGTTAACTAACTAGCCCGAGTCTCACCTATGCACAGTATAATTTTGTTTATTGAAGGAAAAACTGTTGGAGTACACTAATGGACCCAGATATCGGAACGGACTTGGAGCTTACCGACTACCAAATGTACCCTTGAGTCCCAACAACCTTATTGAGACAACAAAGTCGCCAGACGCAAACGAGAAATCACTGAGTGTTTCCCTAAAACGAGTGGGCTCCTTAAGGCCTCAAACTCTCGATGGTTACGCGAAGACCAGTGGGCCAACATCACGATTGGCTACGGAATATGCCTCGCTGCAGAACAAGACTGGAAACAGAGATAAAGCTTTAGCAAAGGATGCCTGGCTGGACAACAACCCCAAACCCAAGAGACTTCCAAGTATTCGGCTTGTAAAATGCATGGAGAGAGACAAAAAATATAGCCTAGTAGAAATTCTCAAAGCTCAGGGTTTTGAAAACGGGGTTAAACCAAACAAAAATGATATTTTAGCTGCCAGACAATTACTAGCACAAAGGAAGCAAAACAAAATATAGAAGGAAAATATGTGGACAAAAGTAAAAAAGCGAAGTTGCACAAATTATAGTTTAGTCCACAGAACAATGAAATTACGATGAAGAGTACAACTGTTCACCGTGTGTGCTTTGTGTGTGCTTTGATATTTTACAATCTTTTGATGCAAACAAAAAAAACCCAATAAACCTATTTTCCTCTAGCGTCAGTCAAACATACTATGTTGTCCGTACCTTAATCATTTATATAAGTTGTTTGGAAGATAAATGATAGTAAAGGGACAAAGTTAATATTTAAAAACTATAACTGCAGCCACTTGCATGTACAAAGTGAAAAGATTAATAACTTCTTTGTTAATATTTGCGTGGTACGAAAATGGGTATTAAAACTTCGTCTTGTATGTTTTAAATAAATTGATTGGGATTTTTATTTTTTTAACTCCATACGGCAGCGTCTCCCCCTGTCTCGGAGTGATAAAGGTATGAGAGGCAAAAAGAATAAACTTATAACAATTGGGGAAAACCAATATAAAGTGAAATCTGTATTAAGCGGCACCGTATTAGGTGGTCACACTTTGCGTTCAGTGAAGAGCTGTTGCCGCAATAATAAAACAACTATAAAATTAAAAGTTTTAATTCGATAACATGTTAAAGACTTTGGCCCAGTTGTTCAAACTAAGCCGAAATCTTACCGCTAACCCAAAGTTAAATTTTTAACCCTTGCCCATGGTCTTGTTTCTAACCTTACAGAGACGGATTTGATTTGTAAATTTTGGAATAAACAAGTTATTTCCTAAAGAAACGTGAACACTATTTTAGAACAAACATAATGTTTTCCTTAGACAAGCGATTGCTGATGTAATTTTTGCTTTACCAGGGGTTAAATTAAGCCCACCTTTGAACAACCCGGTCTTTAAGTATTATTTATCTTATTACTCAAACTTCCGTGATTACTAAAAATATCAACAGTGTTTTCAGTTAGTGTGGCGATCTTCTACAACTTGTATTTTAAAAGCGGTCAACCTGTATTAAGCCATTCATCTGCAAAATTCCCGAAGGTAACCTCTTAAAATAGGTTTTACTACAGTTTAATTGTTTTGAAACAAGAATTATCGAGTTCACACAATGTTTACAAACAATGACGACATGTTATAATCTTTTTGGATGTGTGTACAATTTGAGCAAAACCAGTCTTCAATGGGATTCGCGATCTCGTTGATATTATAGTAGGATGCTTAAGCTTTAAGCTTTATGAAAATATATATATGATTAAAATCTTATGTTTTATCCCAAGAGATATTACTGATTTTACTGTGGAAATTAATTTATGACATCATGTGTGCCCTTTTTTTTGGTATACAAAAACCGAACTTGAGATCTCGTTTTTATTTATGTTAAGAAACTAGAAAATTATTTAGGAAAATTTTTGTAGGACTGACATTTGAATATTTAATAGACCATCACTGCTCAGGGGCTAGCCCCTGTTGATTTGAAACACACAGAATCTAAATTTTTCTAATTTAATTTGTAAGGTGAAGCAAAACAAAAGAACAACTGCAAATGTAGGAAGGAATCAGTCTGGTGGCCAATCTATCTGCCACACCGGAAAATCATTCGGGACTTTTTGTTTTTGTTCCGATTTTCAACATCTGATCCTTGAAAAAAATTTTTCAACATAGGAAAACAATTTAAGAGAAAGAAACATTATTACTGGCAGAACCATCGATACCATTTCGTAAAAGGCAACTTCAATTACACTGTGTAAAATCAAGCTAAAGAAACAGTTGCGTACTTCATGTTATTTCCCTGTAACTAATCTTGTTGTTGTTGTTGTCAAATACCATCAGCCGTTTTAACCAGAATCCTGAAATGATGAGAGCTGTACTTTAAAACTACAATTTGTTAACATGAGAGTATGAAGGGTAGAAGAGTGAATCCTCCTCCGGATTTAACGAGGTTTTTAAATTCAATGTCATAACACGAACTACCGGATTCGTAAATGCGTTTCAGTGAGCCGTTTGGTTTAAACAGGATGGATCCCTGTGCGTTGCACACAGGGATCCCAACATATCTTTTGTATACTTATACTGATTATGGACTAGTGCTGCCGTTGCCACTCTGTAGTTTACTTGTCACTGAGGAGGGCATGAGCCGAAAGGCCTTTGGCAAATAAAATGCGATCGTAGCCGAATGGCGGTCTAGTTAGTCTTTATATTAATATAGGCCTTTTCAAGGGTTTTCCCTCTTAATTTTATGTTGTTTTTAGACATGAAACTCAGCTCTTTCCACTCAACAAGCGAGTAATATCCGCGGAAGAGCTGGGTACCATGTCTAAAGATAACTTAAGAGGGATTACACTAAGAATAAGACCTATATGGAGATTCATTCTCTAACGGCTTACCCTTCATCCTCTCTTGCTGTTACCGATTCCCTGCTACTAGAGCTACATTGCCGTTCTAATTGCCATGGTCGAGTTCGTCGACTCTCTTATATATATGCCTCAAGATATCAAATATAGTTACTAGGTAGTATGCCTGGTTGGAGTTATTTTATAATTTCTTTTTTTGAAAAACAATGTGAATTTATTTATATATATAATTAGTTTATCGTTAAAACTAATCGCTAGTTGATTTTTTTTGTTTTTGTTCTTTTCGGTTAGTTTCTACAGTGTGGTTTGAAAAACTTGAGAAACGAATCATAGAGAGCAGAAGGCATGCGCCTTAGAATCCTATTGAAATCTTGTCCTTTTAGCAAACGATTTATTCTCAAATTTAAGTATTTTTCGGTTGGCATAATGATTTTACATTTAGCTAGCTTTCGATCCATTTTAGACTAAATACTAAATCAATCTCTTCGTGTAAAACGGAATGCATATTAAATAGAGAAAAACATAAGTATTATCATTTGATCATTTTTAATATATATTTTCTTTATTATATTGCACAACCACATCTTTTTTCCAAAAAGGATTTTATTTCGTGCATTAGTCAGTGTAAGGTTTGAGCAAATAACAAATGATTTTGATCGTAATTCAATGTTATTTTAATAATAAGTAAAATAAAATGTATGTGAGTTGGACAATTATCACTTCATTACAGTTAACGAAAACAAAGAAAGAGACACCACGCTTATAACAAAAATCAGAAATTTAAGGTCGAGTGCAAATCAACTTGTAAAATTTGCTTTCATTGTTCCAAACAAAGTTTTAGTTTTAATCAACCAATCAGATGGATGACTTACGTCAATCGCTGCTTGCTTGTTAATTATATCTTCTTTTTGTTAAGCAATATTTTGCAGTGTTTGCCTTTAGTTTGGCAATCAGGCCTCATTATCACGTCATTTCTAGTTTTTACACCTAAACAATGAATAATGTGCAATCGCTTGGATATCAGACAAAAATAATAAAATCTGAAATCTACAAACAAATGTTAAGACTTGTTTCAACTTTGTGATGTCCGATTGTTACAATGTCCAAAATACGATTAATTGTTTGATATGTAACACACGGGAAAGTGTCTAAGATGGTTCGAATTGCCCTCGTGTGTTTATTGTGGGTTTTGGGGATTCGAAAGCATGCAGGTATGTTCAACTTGTTTAACTTTTTCTACATCATTAAGACTTTGCGAAACAATTTCCTTTTCTCTAAACATACATCTAGTTTTCGTCATGCGAGATAGCTTCAAATCAAAATTGCCTTTTTCTGCTCAAATTTGTCGTCTTTTGAACAAATCTACAAAGAATGATTAAATAACAACATTCAGTGCAAATCATTTCTGTTTCTGATACATATTGCTTGTTGAAAATTGGATTAACTAACACGCTTCAAAAAAACGCAGTAATGACACTTTTCTACTCACAAAAAATAAACCAGGAACTCACAAACGCTCCAGTGAATGAAAGCTTTTGATTTCTCACAATCTTGAGAAGTTTTATTTGTTCTTCAAATAATTTCTTTAACTTTAACTATATTATTTTCATGTCAGATGGATTATCGTGGACTGTGACTCCGAAAAGTCCTCAATATGTTCTCCAGGGCTCCGATATTTCACTGACTTGGGACTATGAATTAGCACCGGGCGAAACAACTTCAGGGTTTTTTCAAATCATCTGGGCAAAAAAGGAAGCCAATAAGTGGAATAACCTGGCAATAAACTCTCTCCAATCAGGAATATCGATTCTTAAAGATAAAGAGCACATTAGTGTGGATAGGAACAAGAAAGCTACGTTAATAATTACCAACGTCACTGAAGTGCATCATGCACTTTATAGATGCACCATCGACAGTATAACAAGTCTGCCCTCAGAAACTGTTGAATTAATTGTGTTGAGTAAGTGAAATTCTACTTTATTTTTTAACACCTTAAATTAAGTAACAACAACGTCTTTTGTTTCTGTCTTTCTTTTTCCTTTTTCTCAAACTCTTAGGTTTGTTAAACGATTGACACTGCAGTGTGTACGGCTAAAATGTTGCCATTTTTTGGGTTAATAGTCTGATGACCAAGTGGCAAAAAGAGGAAGATTAAATTGACCAAAATCCATTATTTTGACGTTTGGTTTAATAATTTTAAAAAAGTAAAGCAATTCATAATTGTATTTTTTAGAAACAAAAACATTTTGGCGCTTGTTTAATGAGTTCTATACCTGTATTCTTTCACCATTGCTATGTTTAGTGATCGTAGAGAATATTTGGATTGATGGGGCAACAGAAACCAAGTGTAAATTGGGGCAACTACTCTGAAGTATATATGCGCCCTCAAATATTTATTATGTAAGCACTAGCAAAATTATTTCTTTCATTTGTCACCGGTTGCCAGCGTTTAATTTCCTTTCTTTTTTTTTTTCTTTTTTTTTTTACCTCAACTGGCAAAACACAAGGAATCTATTTGAATTTCGTATATATTTTAAGTACTATGATTTTTTGGACAAGGTGTGTGTATAATTATATACACATCTTTGTTTGTAAGCTTTTGAAGATTTGAAAATGGAAAGAGTATTTTTATTCTTTCTTTCAGAGAAAACATTAGATTTCCTAGATATCCCTCGCTCTTCCTGCTTAGCTGGTTCTTGATTTGCCAATCTAACTAATCACAAGCCTTAAATATTTTTAGTAGATTTCAACTTAATGCGAATGTTTTTTTTTGTTTTTTGTTTTTTTTAACTTTAAGACAATTGTGATTACAATAAGAGTTTCTACAAATACTGCATATGCGATAGAAGCATCAGTTATCTTTTCATTTTCAAGGTTTTCTTTGGGAAATACAAGGCCGAAAAAAAATCAATTGTATCATTATTTTGTTAGGGCTTTTGCTATAGAAAATTATCCTTTGAAAACTATATGTTCTTGAAGATAAAACTTTAAATTTTATCTTTTTACTATTTTGTCAGATTTTTGTAATGGCATCAAATATCTTTTTCATATGCCACAATCTAAAACTGTTTTAAATTGCAATATACTATAGAAAGCTAATTTACAGTATTTAATAGCAAATAGTTTTTGGCTCAAATATTCATAAATTAGTTAATAGAAATAACAATCAAGTTGTTGACAAAACTGAATTCAACTTGGCTTAGAAGACATTGTAGAAATAGCATTTGTAGTAGAAAGTTTCTTGTTTAAGTCGAGCAATTTTGTACAAGCAACAGAACTCGTAGACGTATTCAAGGTGATGACAATTGGCGAATGAATGTCATCAACTTATATTTCAACATAAATTTAAAAAAAAACGGTTCTAAATTAAAACGGTATTTGTTTTTATTTTAAAATTTGCAATCGATGACAGATTTACTCAAAATGTTGAGAATGTATGAAGTTACACTGTATCTTCAGTTAATAATCACTTTATCTTCAATCATCGGATAACTAATACGAACATCAAAACAGAAAGTGTGAGCTGGTGTGCACTCATTATGATTTATTTATTTTTTCATTTAATTATTTACCACATACAACCTACCCCTCACAGATGAGGATTGATGGTCGGGAGGTCATCTACAAATTAGCTAGTTTAGAGGAATATGGTACATTTTACTGATTTTATGCAAGTTTCCAGGTTACATTTTTCGTTAAATATAGAGGCAAGCAGATTGTTACATTGTATTACGGTTCTAGACGGTAGTCATGCTAAGAATACATTAAGAATATATGAGGCTGATATTTGTCAAAAAGGTTAATAATACTTAGGCTGAAACGAAAAAACACAATTCTTATAAAAAAAAACAGAGTGTAGACTTATAAAATAATTTTAGAACAAGTTAAAACCTACTTAGGTCTAGTTCAGACGTATCTATAATGGCTCGTCACCGGTTGGACTATTGATTCAAACGGAGCAGGATCGTTGCCAGGGGAAAGGGGGGAGGGGTTCCAGGGGTTCTGGAACCCCCTTCTCACACCTCGATCCTTTACTGTGTCAATTTTTAGAGAAGCCTCACTGCGATACTTATCACTGACCAATCAGCTTTTGGTGATTTGGAACCCCCACTCTTAAAAATGCTGGCCAAGCCCCTGCGAAGTATCTAATTGTGCCACGTCAAATATTTTTCACTCCTTCGCCTTCGGTCAGCTCCTGCTGCAACTAAATAGTGTTTCTGCTGTACCAAATGCAAACAAAAATATCTTCAATTTAAACCTTTCATAATAAGGTTTGTATCAAGCCTAGCTTGGGCTTAATGAAACGAATTGCGACATTGGGTAAACTTTCATTGTGTCATCATGCAGGTTTATGAAATTCTTGGAAAGAAGTTTTAACACCATAGTCCTCCACTCAGTTGCTTCGCCAGAGGTTGCGAACAACTGAAAACTCAGTACAGTTAAACTCAATTTAAATGGACTAATTTGACTCAGGGACTGGTTAAAATGAAAGATAAAAATCCGTTTTTAAGCTGAAACATAACCCGCCATTGCTATTAGCTTTTAGTTTCCGAATCTTGTTCAATAGTGTACAATCAATCTTCCAAACACTGATAAGTGATATAGAAAGTAAAGAAATTTGTCCAAAAAAACCCGCGTTGAAGCATTTTAAGACGAATTGTGTTACTGAGGAATCAGGAAAAAAAAACATTTTCGGGGAACGGAGTTAAAACGATATCTTATTTTGTAGAATGTTTAAAGTGTTGAATTTGAAATTATATTTCAAACATGATATAACTTTGCTTCAATTTAATCACGTTGACCGTTAAGTAAACTGTTTTAGATAATTTTCTGAATTTTAATACATTTTTGTTCCAACTCTACTATTTTTAGACTTTGAGTCACTTTAGAAACGAAATCTCGGTCAAACATCTTACTGAAGTAAATTACAGCAAACGTACTATAGCAACTAAGTATGTTATTAAGTGCTTCAAATAAACATCCTTCTTGTTGTATGACATCTCTTTGTAGTAACACAATGTCATTACAAATTCGCTTTTACCCTATTTAGTCGGTAAACTGGTGATTTCTTACGTTGTTACTCAAGTATAAGAATAACCATGACAAAAAAACTCAGAAAGATATTAAGCTTGAAAATTTGATAGTTAAATTGATTTCTAACCCATAAAACAAACAAAATTGTTTATGAGAGTGTAAATTAGCAGCAGAAACAAACTTAAGTAAAAAAAAAAACAAGATTAATTGCTCTGTGAAGTGTGAAAAGCATTTATATATAGTATATTAATCTCAGTGTGTTCCTATTTTCTTTTGTGTCTCCTTAGAGCTGGGTTGATAGTATAAAATGTTTGTTTTTTGTTACTTTATACTTAGTTTTTACTCTTTCGAAAACAATTAGAATGAAAAGTCTCTGTTGCTAATTCAGCATCCACTTTCTAGTTGCTGGGACCTCGTTGTATATGGTCATCTTTTACACACTCAGACAGCAACCGCTAAGAATCTAAGTCATTCTCCGGTTATTTGCCAAATAAATCATTGCAAGTGTGTAAATAATTCAACAACTCCTTTTAAGAGCATTCTCTCTTTCTCTTCTTTTTCCCTATGAATTCATTTTATCAGTAAATTATACTTGAACAAAAAGCTCGATATTTTATTCATGATCACGGCATCATGCCCCAACATTCTTGTAAAATTACACTAATACTTTTTCAATTATAAATTTTTGAACGACGAATCGATACTAGCCCATCTATAAAAATATAACTGAAGTAAACCGGTTTTGGAAAATATGGCAACACAATTAACCTTATAGCAAAATTTAGTATTCGTAGTTGTAAGAAATTATAGTGGGGCGTTCCTTTATCTTTTAGCGACTACACTCTTTTTTTTTTTTTTATAAGAACCTTTTTAATTGGATCATGAGGCTGAAAATCGCCAAAAAATTAAGAACAAGTTAAGAACATGCTGAGGCTAAGAAAAGGTGAAGAACATTTATTTATGATGATAACCTATTGCAAATAATTCATACAGTGTTATTAAAAAATTTCGTTTCGGTGGGCTTCTTGACTAAAGTTTGCAGATAACAATTTTACATCATATGTTTTTTCATTTACCAAATCG
>JANCMA020171521.1:0-23928 GCA_024336925.2 Zoanthus solanderi | reverse complement strand
GTGCCATTATGCTAATTAGTACCCCTAAAACCCGCTTTCGCGCTTGGTAAACAGCAAATTCGTAATCAGCACCCAAAAATTATTAGAAATAGCCTGTTCACCCCCTTTTCCTCGAGTTTGCCGTCAGAAGTTCATTTTTCCGAAAGTGAGTCTAGTCTATAATAAAAAAAAACATTATTTAAAAGCTGCTTTTTGTTCTTCTTTAAAAGTTGGTATATAACAACACTTATTGAACTTAACCTAGGGAAAGCAGTATGCTTTGTGGTCCTTTGACGGCCATGTTTCCCTCGGCTCTGCCTCGGGGAACATCTGCAATCTCGGGACCACAAAACATACTGTTTCCCTCGGTCTCAGATAATAAGTGTGAAATGTATCACCAAATCTTAAGCTACAAGCAAGTTTATTATTGAAGATCAACTATTGTGACAGTTGCCACTTTTACCTGAACAATTACGAAATTCATAGAAATTTTACATCTATGAACGCAAAATATACCATTCGCGTGTCAATGGCATATTTTATAATCATAATTACAATATGAAAATAATTAATTTCAAAATATTTGTGCAGTGGCGAAACGGAAGTCTTCGCTAAACTGGTTCACAAAATTTAAGAGGGCATTCAGGCTAGAATTGTTATCACTTGTTCGGACACCATTAACTGTAGAACTACAACACCCACAAACAAGACAATTGTATGAATGAATGTAGAAAATATTGATCTCGAGTGTATCATTCTATTCAGTTGATGTTTGATAAGTTTAGTATCATGTGACTAGTGACGTAGAGGTAGCGGGAAGGAGGACACATATGCATGTTATCAACAGGAGCGAGATCAAGAGAATAAATATAATTTTATCGAGAGTGAGATTAATACATTGGCGACCAGGATCACTAAAACCACAAACAACTTGGAACCGATCACGCATCAAGCACAAAACACCTTTAAACACAGGTCTGTGCGTTACAGTTCATTTGTTTTATAAACAGTAAACCTTCTCAGCCTGTGCAAAATACACAAAGAACCAGAAGGCAGAACATTGTTAAATATAAATTGCTAAGGTGACATTACAACTATGGCTACAGCCCTACCAGTATTTCCGTCATTTGATCCAAATCCTGATCTCCGAGCACCAGATGTACGACTCAAAAAGTATATTTCAAGATTTCGCAACCTAATAACTACAATGGGCATCACCGCAGCGGCTTGACAGAAAGCACTCCTGTTGCATTACATCGGAGAAGAGGTAAATGACATCTTCAAAACATTAACCATACCGGACCCAGAATTTATTATTCTCGAGTCACCGAGACGGTTTAAAGCGATAAATATGAGTATTAATAAATTTAAAAATTCTTAACACCGGTGATGCGAAAGTGCTCGCAAAGACAATGAAATACAATAACATGGCTTCAGTCCGCAAATAGCTTTGTCATTGCTCGGACACCTTAATCTGAACAACTACAATACTTATAAACAAAACCATTGCATGAATGAATATAGAATTTATTATTCTCGAGTCATCAAGACGTTTTAAAGCAATAAAATGAATATAAGTAGTAAAAAAATTCACAAATCTTTTTAGTGGAGCAGCGGAAACGATCGGACCACAACTATATGGTTTCATTTCGCAAATAGCCTTGTCATTGCTCGGACACCTTAATCTGAACAACTGTAACACTTACAGACAAGAGAATTGCACCAATGAATGTAGAATTTAATAATCTCGAGTCACCAAGATGTTTTACCTCAAAGATTTCAAAGGTAAGAAAAAAAAATAGAGACCAACCGTTTTGTGGTCGAAATCCGGTATCGGCCATGATGAATGAACAGCCCTGGTGAATGGAGGTCATCTTGAAGGTTCGTACGAAAGTATTTCCGGCTACAGTAAGTTTAGAGAACCGAAATCTCAAGTTTCTAAAGCAGAATTTATCTATATTTACTCTGCAGCAATGCAAATCTGACAAGATTGCTAATGAAGAGGAAAAAAACGGAATAATCGAAAGTCACCATGCCTCCAAAAGCACCCAGAATATGAATATGAAAATGAATATAATTGTGGAAACAATTTTTGTGTGGCCTTTCATAATGCCCAGCCCACAACAATGGTTTACTTAAACAGTGAGGGGTTTTCTTTGGAGATCGCAACATTTTGCACCAGAAATCCTATATTTTGAGTGGATTTCTTTTCTTTTTTTTTGACGGGATTTACCAAAACATGTCCAGTAAACATGATACAAAACTATCAGAAGGCAAAATGGATGCATATTCCAAAAGAAATCCGACAAAAACAGCCGAAAATCTGATCGTCGACGACCTCGCGCATTGGAATCTCTCTGACTTGAGAGATGTTTTAATGGAACTAAAAATGAAGGCAACAGGTACTAAAAAAGAACTGATAAAAAGACTGAGGCCTTTTCAAAAAGAATCTGGTTTGTTGAAAAGGCGGCTTCAGCAGGTACACACTTCCTTCGTTTTTCGCATAAGATTGGAAACGTCCGAAATTCCCCAATTGTCAAACCCATGGAAAGCAGATCCCTCTCTCTATGCAAAAGTAGACTCTGCGAAAATCTGTTTATATTTCGATCAAAAAGCAAGGAAGCAAAGGGCAGTTCAGAAAGGCTCACCGAATGCTTTTTTCAAGGAAAATAAAGACCGTGAAATGCGTGGAAAGTGAGGGAAAACTTATTGTGAAAGCCATGATCATAAAAAGTTTCAGTCATCAAACCACCCGTCCGACCGTGGTTCTATTTGAAAACAGTGTGCCAGTGAAGGAACATTGCACTTGCTCGATTGGTAAATGTGGCGTTTGCTGTCATGTTATTGCTTACTGCTATATTTAGAACATTACACGGAAAGAAATCAAAGTATTTTGACATTAACTTGCACAGAGAAAATGCAAAAATTGGCATAAAAAGGGGAGCATGTCCAGCAGGAAACAGAGAATATCCTAGGTTCCACTGAGTTCCTTCAGGAATGCAAAATCTGCAAGAAAAAAGCCTGGCATGAAACTCAAGAGGGGTCAGAAATTCTGATGAAATAGACAGAAATGATTACTTTAAAAGGGATGTGAGCAATATGTCTTCTAAAACAAGCAGCAATCTAAACAAAGCAGCAGTAAACTTGCATTTTAACAAAACGCTTAGAAAGTACAAAATAAAGTCAGGCTTGTCACTTCAGCTACACTATAATAACTTATGGAGAGCAAGAAAAGTGTTTATGGATTATGATTATTGTAAATCCAGCGAAGAATATTTTGATGTGGATACTTTTCAAACAAATATTGGCACCACAGGTACATTTAATGTATCAACTGTTCACCCTGGTCCCAACCCAGATGTATCTATTAAGAAAATATCACAACACAGAGCCCAGACTGTTACTTCTACAAATAACTGTGATGACACAACCAATGTCAAAGGGGTGGAGTCACAACCCAGGGTCCAATCTGTTACTTCTATAAATATCTCTGAAGTCACAACCAATGACATAGGCGAGGAGCTATGTGAGCTGCCCAACACCCCACTGATGGATGAAAATGAAAAGGGAGAAATAAATACATTATCAAAACTACAGTGCTCAAAAGGAAATATTATAGAGCTAAAACTTCCTGTTTACAAAACACTTGTGCCGTGTGGTTTCAACTATATGCCTACCATACAAGGATCACCAGAATGGCATGCACTACGGATAGGAAAAATAACTGCTAGTAAGTTTCCCAGACTATTAGGATTCTGTGGACAAGAAGGAGTTTGATCAGTCATGGTTTTGTATTCATCAAAACCTAGATGAGAGCAAAGTCTACCCAAAGAAATTCAGAAATTACACTAGAGGAATTCAGTTTGAAGCCCAGGTCCTCAAACTGTTTGAGGATATTTCAGTTATTTATTCCCACTCCCCATTTATTCCTTGCTGTGTGATCCAGAAAAAAGATCATGGTCGTTTTATAATGACTTCCCCAAGGAATGGAATTTGGAAATCAAGTTATTTCACACACTTAATATAGTTTCAATTTTCCTCGTTTTTTAAACTCAAATCTCTAATTCACTTCTTTCTTAATTGTAAATTAATGATAATAATAAATTGATTTGGAATCTACATAAAGATCGTTTTTGTTCCCCCAGCACATTTTGGTTGTACTTCTCATTGGACCCTTAATGTCAAACAGTTGTTCATGAATTTGCAGTTGATTCAGACACAGTCATTTTAAAGCATATGGCAGTTGTCAGTAAACTCTCAATAACAATGCATGATTTTTGTTGTCTTTCAAGAAGCACCAATCTCAACTGGTGGCTACTTTCACCACCCATCAGATCACAGATATGGAGCTAGTCTTGATGGAATTGGGCAGTGTTTCTTCGTTGAGGTGAAAACACGAGCACAAGACCGCAGTTCTCCCCTAACTTGTGTAACTGCCTCTCTCATCATCCAATGCAACTTCCAAAGGGCCTGTACAGGTGGAAACATCACATTTCTAATGTCATATCATCCAGAACAAAACTCTGCAAAATGTATTTTTCATTAAGCGTAATGACCTTCTCATTGATGTCTGCAAGAATATAACAGACAAAATAATGGAAAATAAGATAATCACATCTTGGGACTACGAAGAGAACAAACACCTTTCCAGACTTGGAGAGCATCTGTTGGGAGGAATTCCTTCATTGTACAACATAAGACCATTGCGCTCTTGGATCAACAGTTTAACTAAGCAGGTCAAGCAAGTCGTGTTTGTTTCATAACTAAACTTTTGGGACGACAAAATCTAAAATATCATTTTCAAGTAAAGTAATCCATGTCAACAAGATTTATTATGATAGTCATTTAATGAGAACATAATTGTTAACTCTGATAGAGCAGTGTTAGCCTCACAATCTGGAGACTCATACAGTTCAGCGGCGGTCGTTCAAGATGGTCGTGTTTTTTTTTGCGCTCTATACTTTGTCTGCTCACCGGTGTTAAGAATTTACTTAAAAAATTGTAATATGTCAACTAAAAAAGGTAGGAAGGGAAGGAAGATGACTGAGGAGCTAGAATCTGAAGACTTTGAAACGTTTGTGCGCGGAGGACTATACACGTTGTGCCAAGATGTCGAACAAATCAAGAGAGGGCATGAAGAACTGATGTTGGAGCTGTCTTCACTTCGAAGAATAGTTTCAGAAAATACTAAAAACATTGAAGCATTTCAATTCAAAACAGATTTCTTTATAAGTATGCAGGAAAATACAGAAGGAGAACTTCATGAAACAAGAATTAAACTTGACGAACTGGAAATCGCCTTCAAAGATCACGCTAGTAAACTCTCTAGTACTTTTGATCGATTATTGTCTTTGGAACGACATTCGCGTGAATTCAATCTAAAGTTTTATGGGATCCCTGAAACATCCAAGGAAGAATGCATCGTGAAATTGAAAGATATCTTAAATATTGATCTGGGCTTGCATCCACAAATTGAAAATGCTCATCGTATTGGAGGTCACCGAAATGATGGTAAACCAAGACCGATTATAGCGAAATTTCTTCATCGTCCGGAGAGACATCAAATATTCATTAAAAGAAAAGAGTTAGCAAACGGGATATGGATCTCTGAAGACCTGATTTGGGAAGATAGACAAAAAAAAGAAACAGCTAAGGAATATTATGCAGGAGGCTTATAATAGAGGACAGAAACCGCGTTTTCATCACGGTTCTCTATATATTGATGGCCACAAATACACTCATAATCATTAATCTTTGGAGACGGCTGCAGCTAAGTTTTTTATCTTCTATATACAGTTTCATTGATAACCTATTTTCTATAAGTTTAATGGTTATTTTCTGCGTTTTTAGTGATATATCTTTAATAATGTTGTTGTATTATTTATTTATTTATTTATTTATTTATTTTTTATAGTTGTCCAGTCATCACGCATAATCTACATTTAAGTCTTTACAATAAACTTGAACCAAAATAGAAACGACCCAGATTTGAATTTTAAATCTTTTATAGACCATGGAATTTATACAATAGCTGAGCTTAATGAACTCTCGAAAGTTGTTAAACCGCATTTTAATGCGATTCACGTAAATTCCAGAAGTTTAAACGCGCATTTTAATGAGTTATGTGACCTTTTACAAAACATTCCTTTTGTGTTCGATGCGGTCGGATGTTCTGAATCTTGGCTTACTGATGGGTCCAATCTTGATTTTTTCCACATAACTGGCTATAATATAATAACAGATAATCGCACATCCTCTTCTGGTGGCGGGGCAATGTTATATCTAAAATCCGAGTATAGTTACACAATTAGATCTGACCTAAAAATAAATCAAGAAGAAAATCTCTGGGTTGAAACCAAGGAACTAATTATTGGAGTCATTTATAATCCACCCACTTCTTCAACTCATGAAAAAAAGAATTTCATAGATAAACTAGAAGAAACTTTACACAAAGTCTTTCTTTCTAAAAAGAAATGTTTGATAATGGGCGATTTTAACATCAATACGCTTAGCAAAAACAAAATAACTAAAGATTACCTTAATGTAATTTATTCGGAAGGTTTTAACCCCCTGATTTTTGAAGCTACTAGAATAAATGAAACTTCACAAAGCTGTATCGACCACATCCACACTAATTTTGTAAATTCATGTACTAGTGGAAGTATTGCTTACGAGATTGCTGATCATCTACCCATATTTTGTATAGTTTATGATCCACAAAATAATCCCTTCCCGGAAAAGATTGAAATCAGAGATTTCAAAGGCTTCAAACAATCTCAATTTCGTTCTGAACTAAGTCAAGTTAATTGGAAGCCAGTATTTAATAGTCGTGATGTTGATGAAAGTCTTTCTAGATTTTCACATCTTTTTAATAAAATCAGTAATAAGCTAGCCCCCCTTAAGTCTATTAACATAAGAAGTAGTACTAAAAAACCTTGGATTACTATTGGTCTAAAAAAATCGATTAAAACCAGAGACAAATTATACAAAAAATGGCTTATGACACGTAAGTCTTGTTACTTGGTTAGATATAAATTATACCGTAACAAAATTGTGGCTATAAATAAGTATTATAGAGATTTATACTATAATGACGTACTAGCTAACTCTAATGATATGAAAAAGACATGGGACAACATAAATATGATAATAAACAAAACTAGACCATCTTCTCAAATTGACAAATTGTCCATTAACCACAAACAAATTCAACACCCTTATACAATTTCTAACACCCTCAATAGTTATTTCTGCAATATCCCTAGTACCCTTGCTTCACAAATACCAAAACCTAAACGTAGGTTTTGGTCTTACTTAAGTAATGCGCAATCTCGTTTTCGCTTTCGTGAAGTTTGTGAGATTGAAGTATTTTTATTACTTGTAGACTTAGACAAGAAAAAAACATTAGGAATTGACAAAATTCATCCTTTCTTGTTATCAATTGCAGCTTTTGAAATTTACAAACCTCTTACGTACATTATGAATTTATCTATACGCAGTGGAAAGTTTCCTAATAATTTAAAAATAGCAAAGGTTATACCCATTTTTAAACAAGGTTCAAGAACATTTTGTAATAACTATCGACCAATTTCAATCCTCCCTGTACTTAGTAAAATACTCGAAAAATGTGTCTCTAATCAACTTAATTTTTATTTGATGTCAAATAACCTACTAGTACCGAACCAGTTTGGCTTTAGCTCTGGCAAAACAACAACTGATTGCTTAGTTGATTTAGTTGAAGAAATATCACTAAATCTAGACGAGGGCAATTATGTTTTAACGCTGTTTCTAGATTTAACTAAAGCATTTGACACAGTAAATCACTCAATCCTATTATCAAAAATGGAGACTTATGGAATTCAAAGTTTAGAGAACCTTTGGTTCAAGTCATATCTTCAGAAACGCAAACAACGTGTATTTGTCAATGGTGTTTACTCTGACACTTACTCAGTTCTTTCCGGAGTACCACAAGGATCAGTTTTAGGACCCTTACTTTTTTTGATTTACATTAATGACATTGTACATGCAACAAACTATTTTAACGTAAGGCTGTTTGCTGACGACACCTCTTTGACTACTAGTGGACTTGACCTAGATTCTCTATTTCAACAAACCAATGAGAAGTTACAAGATGTTTATGAGTGGCTATCTTCTAATAAATTAACTTTGAATCTATCTAAAACAAAATATGTGGTTTTCCATCCACGACAAAAAGTGAGTTATAACCTATATCCTCCCATAATGCTGGCCAATCAATTCATTGAGAGAGTAAGAAGCGTGAAATATCTTGGGTTAATTCTTGATAGCAATCTATCTTGGCAAAATCCTATCGACCACATAGCTGAAAAAATTAGCAAAAGTATCAATTCTGGACAAAATGTTTCACGTCACTTTGAATTATTCGCACAAAAAGGGAAAGAATTTCCCATCTCCATTTCAGTGTTGGTCTATTCGCTTTTAGGTTCCTTGTGGAATCATAACTTTAAATGGAGTTCAGAAAGTGAACACATGTGATAGCATCCATGCATATCCCTTTGTTTTGTCGAGGAATGATCTGACTATATGTATTATCCAGGTGTAATTTGAAATTGATCGTTGAAATGAATTATTGTACTGTATTCGAAAGAGTAAGTTCCTATTTCCCTTTTCAGACAAGAATTCTTCAACAGGATTGTTTTGAACAAAAATGATTGCTGTCAAAATCCCAGGCCAAACCCTGAACTTTTTCAAGTATTTGTTGTATATTCTTTCACAGAATACTTTTTATTGAAATATGACGTTTTATATATTGGAGAGCCTTTATGATGGAAATTTAGCCACGTAAGTACCCACGTTCGAGTGAGCGCCCAACCCCAAAACTTTTTTGATATTGAGCACTGATCAATTTCGATTAATGCAATTATCACTGTTGCCACATTCCCTGAAAATACTGGAAAGTCATGGAATTGGAAAAGAAATCTTTCTTTAATTTTCAAAAATAAAGATAAGCTGTTTGTTGATACATTTTGATATTCTATTACAGATAAATTATTCTGAGCTTGCCAGAAAATACTGCCCCACAAGCAAACTGGGAAGCGTGGTGGTCAAGGAGTTTCTGGAAAATTCCCAAAATATCGATCTGACAAAATTTACCAAATATAGGAAAACGAAAAGTCCAGAATGCTTGGAGGAGAGATTTCAATACCAACCCCACAGTCCAACAGTACAATAAGGAAAACTATTCTGTCCAAAATAGTGTCTGGTGAATACAAACTTGGAAACATTATTGCCCCACGTCAGTATAAGAAGTTAATCATTACCCCTGAGGAACCATCTGTGTATCTGGCCGCCAAATTCCCCTCTTTGATATCAGGAACCAAATATTACGAGATAATGAAGAGAAGGGACTTGTGAGGGGCCATAGTGACTTAAAGTTCAAAAACATGACAACAGAGCAGTTGACTGAACAACTCAAGTTTCTTGGGGAGCTTAATGAGAGCAATGACAGTTCCCCAAAAGTTCTCAAGGACGGGTTACAGAAACATGAAAGATCACGACATCTCATTTTGTGGTCTGACCACTCATGCATTCTAAACCATGACCGCCTCCTTACTGTTAACTTTCTCTATGACCCAGCTTTTTATTACACCAGAGAGGAACTGCTACTCAGATCTGGTGTTGATATAGATGTTGAAGCTGTTGTACAGACACCACAGGCTTACATCTTAGCCAGGTGTACTGACAAACTCACTGACCAACTGTGCTATACTGACAACAGATTTCAGGATGTAGAAGAGCTCGGTCAGAAGGTTAGATCAGAGCATGGTGTACCTATAAATGACTACACGAGGGCCATCCAGAGATCATCCGCAAATGTGTGTTGAAATTGGACAGCAGGATGGAGGTCACTTTGGGTGCTTGTGTCCAGTGCATGTCATCGAATGGAGTGACCTCATCAGATGCTATCGAGCGCCATGGATTCCACTTCAAGAAAGACTAGACAAGGTATTTAAAGTAAATAAATAGAAAAAATAATATCAACAAGCTGAATGTTTCATACACTTACTAGCAGTAAACATATCTAAACCATTTAATAACTGTAACTAATTATCATTTTAATAACTTAAGCAAAAACATGAGACTACAGCTTTAGTGCAAATAAAATTTTGGTCAAGCATCTTAATATTCAGATTATTTATTATTTTATGCTGGAACAGCCACACCCAAAACAAAATTATACTGTTACTGTACATTTATTTTAAACAAGCTTTAGGCCTGAACAGCACAGGACATGCAAAACTTCAGTTTTTTCTTAAGCCTAGACTGAGCTAATTGGTGCATTTCAAATGAAAGTAAAAGATTTTAGTGCAAAACCTTGGGTAAAATTTAAAAAACAATTCAATTATGAATAGAAATTAATTATATGTTTTCTTTATTATAACTGCTAGGTTCTTGCTGGACCAGCTGGAAGAGACAGACGGAATGAAGGAATTCATCCCTTCAAATCTATGAGGAAAGATGAGCTGGAAAGAACGTCAGGCTTGTGCGTTGGAAACAGCCTCTAAAAAGTCCAGAGAGACCTATCAGCAACTCTTCATGAATGGAATCCAAGGAATCCCATTCCTTATGCTGAACAATTCTGAAACACAAAATGTCATACACCCAAGCCTTCGAAAGTATGAAGTTTTCCCTACAGAGCCCCTACATGATACCCAAGAACATTGTAAAGATATTTTCGCAGAGATCCCAAATCACCTTAATCCAAAAGAGCTTGAAGTGTTTGAGACTGTAAAAATGCAGTAACAGGCAGCAAGGAGAGATTAAGAGGATGCGGTTATAGACTATGGACAATTATGTTGGCTTCCCAAGTGGTCCATGAAGCTCGTATCTCAGTTTCTAAGCTTCTATATACTCTCGCTGAAATCTGTCAGCTGTGCTATGCTCCTGCTGAAAAACAAACCGTACGATCAATTCTTCGATTCTATAATGTTACTTTTATTCACGCTATCCACTTTCTTAAGCTTTTCCAGAAACCAAAGCATCTAACTCTAAGAAAACTATATGGTATTTACTGGCATTCTCTTACAATTCATGCAGCTCTAGTGAATAGTCAACACTGAGGAAGAAGAAAGGCTGTTTGCAGACATCAATTCAATTAGCAAGTCCACATCAAGCTGACGGCCAGGACACATTGTTCCTTACAGTATTCTTAGACTGCAAGCTGAGAGATATTTTAAGCAACAACACTGTACAGCAGCAGCACAACAACAATCACAACTTCGCACAGTAGCCATAAACTTCTCCTGCAGTTGCCTCACTATAAAAATAGCAGTGGTATCACGATCCCGCAATTTAGTTATTTAGCATTTACTGACTTTCAATTGAAGTCTGAGTGTAGAATATATAAATTTTTGAAGGCTTTAGTTGTACGTTTCAATATGTTTACAGCTTGACAGAATTCTCTTTACCTGTCAGTGACAACTAGTTTCATTATATTTGTTATTGTGTCATTTTATGTTTAAATAAAATATACTTATTCTATTTTTATTTTGAAAAGTGAAGGTGCCCATTTGATGACTGAAGGTTCCCGTGGTATTGTTGTCTCAACTTTAGCTGAAGCAGAATTTTATGCAAACTGTGGATATGACGATATAATGTATGCTTATCCAGTGACTCCAGACAAACTACCACAAATTTCAGAATTAATGAGCAAAGTGAACAAGTTTCATCTAACAATTGACAGCCATTTTATTCTTGATGCTTTGGAACATCATGAGCTTGACAGTGGAAAAAGATTTTCTATTCTTCTGATGCTTGACACAGGTTATGGCAGAGGTAATGTATGACAGTAATTAGTCATCTTGATGAAAAAAGTCTAATTTAGGTTTTAGTTTTTTTTGTAGCTCAAACTACCGAAATATAACATATTACTTAGAAAAAATGTTCATGTTGTTGACTCAAGCTTTTTTTTTCTCAAAAGAAAAAACGTCCGAGTCCCTAATGGGAATGGAACCCATGAACCTCTGATTACCGATCAGACGCTCTACCCACTGAGCTAAAGGAACTCACGTAGGGAACGGGTCACCTAAATTGGTTCTTATAGGTGGAACATCGGGTATATGTCCTGCTAACTGCTGGCTCAATATATCCATATGTTAATAAATTAGTAGTTTAATAAATATCTTCAGCTTGGAATAACTATAAAAGAAATGTTCGTGTTGACTCAACCTTCTTTTTCTCAGAAGAAAAACCTTCCGAGTCCCTAACAGAATCGAACCCATGAACGTCTGATTACCGGTCAGACGCTTTACCCACTGAACTACAGTACAGGACCTAGAACAGGTCACGTAGTTATTTATAATGTTGCAACAATAAAATGAAACATACTCAGCAATAGCAATAGTTAACTTAAGTATTTGAGCAAAATACATCATTGATCAAAAATAGAACTAAGCATGTGAGAATGTAAGGGGTCTGTAAATTTTTCGCCCTTCCAAAAACTCAATAACATTGAACACGGCATTGAAGAAACTTTAAACACGAAAATTTTATCAGGAGAATGGATTTTTATTTACTACTTCCTTTTTGACTGGCGGAGACGTTGCCAGAGACACTTAACACTACATAAATCAGAGATAATAGCCGGCTCCATTAGCCACATGGCTCGATTTAGCTTTTTTGTCTGTACCCAGGATCCCTTACACATCACGTCGTTGACATCAACCAGGTCAAACGAGTTCGGGTAGTTCTTTACGGTTTTGCTTGAGGTGGAGAATTAGGACCATAATTTTGCTGATCTATTTTTTTAATTTATATGCTAAATAAATAACCAGGATTAACTGTGCAAGACAATTAAAAAGTTGAAAGCAATAGCTAAACACCGACAGCCATTAAACTGTATCAGTACAGTTAGGCTAGGGATATAACTTTTTTTAAATTTGATTTAATATTTTATTTTTGTCCTTTTTATAATTTACTTTACATGAAAGAAAATAACATAAATTTACATATATTAACAATTAATTACTTATTACTTACATAATATTTTCAATTTGCGCATTTTAGTGTTTTGTGTTTTTTAATGATTTTCGATTTTCTATTGCCTGTACGCCTGCAAGGGTTCCTATTTACTGTAGAATTCGTTTTGAGGTAGAGTTCTCTTTCTACAAGCTTATAATGTTTGAGTTGCTTCAGAAAAGGCTAGTGATATAAGTAGGCAAGCGATATAACTTACTTGATCACAATAAAAAAAAAATCTAATGATAACTCCCCTAAAGGGGCTTTTCAGTATCATATTAAAACCTGGTAATAGGACCTCGAGCAAAACTGGTAGGAGGCAAACCAGTTGGCTATTTACAAAGCGTGGTGAATTTACCCGTAGTATCACCAAGGACAAATCAGTTCAGTAGTCCGAGTCGGGGATTTGAACCCGGGTCTTTGGTATTCAAATCCCAAGCTCTGATCACTGAGCCACGCTGCCTTCTATTATATATAGATCATAACAAGCAGTTTCTCTTTCAATAGCACATGACATAGTATTTGTTTTTTATTGTTTTGGTCTTTTAACATGAGAAGAGTTAAAATTTTTAATATATGCAAAGTTTTGGTTAATAATTTGTGATATCAGGTATGTTCACTTTTCAAGCTCAGAATCTCTAAAGTGTCACTAAGAGCTCATGCTCTACTTTTATTGAATTTATTGTTTTATATTTTAGATGGGATTGAGCCACATAATCCAGTTGCTATTGAGCTTGTGACAAGAATTGTAAATAGCAGCAAGATGGCGTTCTATGGTGTTTACAATCATGATGGAACTCCATATGACTGTAAGAGTGATAAAGAAATCCAAAAATGTGCTACTAAGATACAAGACAGCCTGGTTGAATTTGCCACAAGGTATGTTGTATTTTTTACTAGTAAATAAATAGAGGATAATTTACATGGCTGTGCGGAGATACGGATTTCATCTTCGAGTGTTGATAATAGGGAGCTTACGCAACGAGGACGGCGACGCCGACGACGACGGCAAAGAACAATAGTAAATACAATAACTGCACGTTGGAATGCATCAAGCTGAGCACCTGCACGGAGTTATCGCTAAAATTACAACGTGAAAAGACTTTTTTTAGAGTTGTCGGGACTACGAGGACGTAACAGCAAAAACTTTCTCAGTATTTGTTTAGCTTCATGGAAAAACATTTAATCATTTTTCTATTCGCAATGTTTAAATCAAGGAAACAAAACCCTAACGACCCGCACAAAGAAGTAAAGAGCAAACCAGAAATGTGATTTTTCTGAGCCGTCGTCGTTCACGTTCCCGTCCTCATTGCGTAAGGTCCCTAATATGAGAGCAGAACGGTGACAATCCGAGACGCAGTGGACGAGAGTTTTCACCTACACGAGAATTCTCACAAACTTTGCCGACGGGCTATGGAGACACGGACAACATGTTTCATTTCTTTTATAAAATTATTGTTTTCAGTCTTAACAAAGAGAAGGACGACATACGAAGCGCGTATGTATAGTTATACTTCTCTCATGAAACTGTAAATTCTCCCAACTGGGAGACACGCAACCATATTGCTCACGTCATTTTTGTGCTTTATAGCACTGTACGAAACACACTTATGGACCAAATATTATATAAATTGTTTTCATTACTCAAATATAATTCATATAATTATGTTTTAATCATATAACAAGCATATAATTCCTATGATTATTATATATATATATACGTCATTTTTGTGCTTCATAGCGCTATGAAACACACTTGTAATTATGTTTTAATCATAATTATGATAAGCATATAATTCATATAATTATTATATATACGTCATATTGTGCTTTATTGCGCTATGAAACACACTTGTAGACCAATTATTTTATAAATTGTTTTCATTACTCAAATATAATTCATATAATTATGTTTTAATCATAAAATAAGTATATAATTCATATAATTATTATATAACTATTCGTGCCACGATGTAATACTCCCTATTATTTTATGCAAATGGTGACTCCGAAACAAAGTTTTTCACAAGTCCTGAGTTGATTATAAAATCACTAATACCCTTTCTTGTTTGATAAATGTTTATTAAGTTAAGTTAAACTACTCCTGTTCAGCTATATTTTAGACTTGTAATTACTGAATCACATCAAAATCCTTTTAAGTTTGACAAACTAATTTTACTTCCTTGAAGCAAAATTCATATTTGACTCACCAATATTGCTGCCAGTTTTATTTTTGTTTCATGTGACAAACAATCTACATAATAAGCAACACAATAAAATTAGTAAAAATATAAAAAGTAATTACTAGTTGTATAATTTTCAATTAATTATAAAAACATTACTTTTAATGTCTATCAGAAAACTTTAAAAATATTGTTATCAACAAATAACTAGTTCATGTTATTGGCCAAATCTGAAACTGAGATACTTAAATGCAACTTTAATGAAAGTCTAGCATGTACTTTAAACAGAGCTGTCAACCCCCGAAATTCAAAAATCTTTAGGGTAGCCTTTTTTCGGGAGAGGGGAGGGTTAGGGGATGTAATTGGTGCAAGGGGAATCCTTCTCCTCCGCTCCTTTTCCTAGGATTTCGTTTTGTGAAATATTCACAAAAGTCGACCACTGAAGCCAACGCCATCTTTAGTTGCAACATAACAGCCACATACATAAAGAACCCAGTTTTACGCCTTTTAATAGGTAACCTTGGCTGGCAAATGAGACACAGGTTTCCTGGCAAGACAACATGTTACAACTTGTGTGCCTTTTGCTGGCAAACTAGCCTGTCCATGATTGGCTGACGATGGATAAACAAGTTTTCCCGCCAAGACAAAAGCAGACAGAGATGGCGACAAGACAGTGTTTGTGTTCATAAAGAATTTTTTTTTTATGTTCATGGTGTTTTGACTGGATTATTGTGAAATTAAAAGCAATGATTTTTGCTTTGCACAAAGTTTGAAAAATTTCACTTGTATTACTGAAAATCCTAAAATAGTTGTTCGAGTGGTTATGCGGTAGACCAGGAGAAAGGGTTGAAAATTAATCTTGAGACTTCCGCCAAATGCAGAAGAGTTGACAGCTATGTTTCATTTTGATTGGCTCACTAAATCTTATTAAATCTATTTTATACACAACATACAATATAATATTTTATATAAATATCTTACAAAACAGAATGATTGGACTAAATGCTGAAAATAAGGGCTTAGAAATCTATTATAAAGGGGTGGCCGGGTTTACCCTATGGGAACAAACAGCAATCTCTCCAACTCCCACTTTCCACCTTGCTCGAACCTTGGCATCCTTCTTATCCAAACCAACACTCTTACTCTCCTTCTCCACTTGTGTCTTCCACGTCTTCTTTGGTCGTCCCCGCTTC
This sequence comes from Zoanthus solanderi, assembly GCA_024336925.2. NCBI lineage: Eukaryota > Metazoa > Cnidaria > Anthozoa > Zoantharia > Zoanthidae > Zoanthus > Zoanthus solanderi. The sequence continues at coordinate 7,577 of JANCMA020171521.1, read as the reverse complement.
CTCTTGCCCTTCACTTCAAACTCCAATGCTTTTCTCATCATTCTCTTTGCCCGTCATCCCTCCTCAACTCATGTCCGTACCATCTCACTCCATTCGCCTTTGCCATCTGAACCACTATTTCCTTCAATTCCAACATCTGCATTAGGTCCTAGAGCTGTCCTCTTTTTCTCCATCAGTTTGTGCTACACATTGCTCTCACCATTGCTTTCTCAGTCCTTCTCAAAACTGCCATTTCATTTTCCCTCAAACACTACTGTATGTCTCACTCCCATATAACATTGCCAATCTTACACAACTCTGATAAACCATTCCTTTCGTCTTAATCAAGAACCTTTTCAAGTTCAGCAACTCTCCGCATTCCTTGAACTTCACCCACCCAATTCTTGCTCTTGCTGTCACAGCTGCCTCGCAACCACCACTAGCATTCACTCTGTCCCCCAAATAACAGAAACCTCTCACTGTTTCAACCTCTTCACACAACTCCTCCACCGGTTCTACTAATCCATCATCAACTTGCTTCTTGCATCTTCCACACACAAAATCTCTTCCCAACCTCGGGGTCACCCTCTTTACTTTTGCATATCTTCCATGGATCCAGTTTCCGCATTTCACACACAACACTGAATTTGCCATTACTCGCTTTCCACAAATACCACATGGCTCTACCTTACTTACAGACACTTCACCTTCTGCCCCACTCACTACCACCAGTTTCAGGAATAATTTCATTATCCACTCACACCTGTTAGATTTGAAACATATGGGTTGATAGTTAACAAAACAAAGCTAGGAGGGAATGATAACTAAACTAGATTTTTTGGATGGAGATATGCCACCCTGTCCTAAATCCCTAAATTTGTTACTGAAGACAACACCTTTTGTAACATTGGTAGCAGGTATTAGCTAACATTTAAACTCACAATGTGTATCTATTATTTAAGGGGCAATGCCTGCTACTGTGTATCTTCTGTGTAACCTGAGTCCCATTTCAGTGACTTCAAAATAACTAGTCAGTAGCACACATTTGCTGTCTTCATTTGATAACCATCAATTAAGCCACATCCCACATATACTGTGTTTTCACTAACTATTTTAAGTTATTATATTTTAAAATACAATACCACTGTACTCACCGCCACTCTGATGGTCACAGAAATCTATCAGCCATGGTGATTGATTGTATTGACTTAGCTGAGCGTCAAAATTTTCTAGGGATTAACAAATTAAAATTAAGCAAATATCATGATTTTATAATGTCATAGCACACATGCATACAATACACTGTTATTAAAAAATCTAATTTTACTAAAACACTTTAACAGTATTAATATTGTATTTAATTGTTTTTATAAATTTTTCTTGTCACAAGGGCAATGCTTACAGTATTACAACAATTAAATAAAATGGAAAATCAAAATTCCTCTATTGATACCTGATGTAAAATCTACAAGCCTGACATCAAGGGATGACAGCATAAACTCCACAATGCTCTCTTTGTTTGTTCTACCACGATATACTTCTTGCTGTAATCAAAATTAACAAAAATAATAAAAATAATTCTTAAAAACATATTATGTACTATTCTAAGTAATAATTAAACATTATATAATAAGAAATCTGGAATTCATGACTACTTCGTTAAAATAAATTGATATTAACTTAATATCTAACAAAAACTATTAAATCTTAAATTTTATTCAATATTTTGAATAAATCTGTTCCAACTTACTGTAACTATTTATTCTAATTTATTTAATATATTACAACTTTAAAAGTTGCTTTGATTTATCAAATATACATCACATTATTTTCACAGTCAATTTTTACATCTCAGTGAGTTGTTTGAAAGACACTTTTAAAACACTCATTGGCTGTGCTCACGCATGAGATATTGATCTTTCCACTCAAACATAAAATTTGTATCTTCTCACCAATTAACGAATGTAATATTTTCTATATCTGAACCATTACAACTGTATAAAATAATATATGTTTCATGAATCAACTCACTGAAGGGTACAGCTTCATAGTTGGGTAGCTCTGAATCTGTTGTTGTTGACAAAGGCTCCAGTCTTCCTGACAGTTAACAGCACCAATTCTAATGACTCCTTCTAGTTCTCGTGCAACCTCTCGCCACTGAAATCAGTATATTTTAGTAATAGATTGAAGTAAAGACCATTAACACTGAGAAGTGTAAGCTCAGATAGGATGGAGATTTATTGGTAGTAAAAAATTTAATATTAGTTTATAAATGATCATATCATATTCATAAGGCTCCAGTCTTTCTGACAGTTAACAGCACCAATTCTAATGATTTCTTCCAGCTCTTGTGCAACCTCTCGCCACTGCAATCAGTATTCTAGTAATAGATTGAAGTAAAGACCATTAACACTGAGTTGTGTAAACTCAGATAGGATGCAGATTCATTGGTAGTAAAAATATTAGTTTATAAAATAATATCATATTCATTTATATTTATTTTATTGGTTGTATTTTCTAATGTAAGTATTAGTGGTGCCTGGATAATGTCATGGACAGTGTAATGGAACAGAAAGGAGTTACATCAATTGGCTTTCCGAGTCAAAGTTCAAATCTGTTCAGTTCAGTTCTATTTACAGCTCATTGAGCTGAAACAAGCTGATTTACTGATCAGTGAAAAATACTATCAGTAATAGTTAATATAGTCACGTAAATTAGTTAATATTCATTTAATAATGTTTAAATTAGGTGATAGAATAAAATTTATTACTGTAACTAAAGTAAAACACTAACCGTTGGTGCAAGTGTATGACAGTGTGAGCAAAAAGGTGAGTAAAAGTTTATAAACCAAATATCTTCACTTCCAGACACGGAAACCTCTATAAAAATTAAAAAAATCACAAGTATTATTAGTACCTACTGCAAAATGAAACAAGAAAAAACTTTAAAAAATTGAGAAAGTAATAAGATCAAGAGGTCTCAACAATGACTAAGTCATTGTTGAGACCTTTTGCAGGCCTGAAGATTTCACGGAAACGATCGTTTCCGGTTACGTGTCGGTTACGTGCTGGCAAAATGACACAACCGAAAAATGGTTTCTGATGGCGATATGAACAGAATCAGTTGTATAAATTTGTAAAAATATAATAATAGCTACAATCTGTTGTTTTGTGTCATGGTTGTTTAAATTCCTATAAATTCATGGTTGTTTGGAACGCTCAAAGATTCAAAGCCGTAAACTACACTGATCTGCGGGAGCAAACATATTTTTCATGCAATGTTTCATAGATGGTTTCCGACAGTTTCCCATGAATCAAATGCACGGAACCGAAAACTGGTTTCCAACAATTTCTGAATCTTCAGGCCTGCTTTTGATCTTAATACTTTCCCTAAACATTTGCACCATAGCAAAGGATTCGGGAATGGAAAGAGAGGACCTTCCCGGTGCAATGGGGGACAGAGAAGTGTGACAACACATCGTCGAAAGCAACCCAACCTCCAGGGTCACTCAATGATGATGATGATGAAACAGTTACAGACTGTCTCACTAAAAATGTTCCTTAAATTATTTACAGGTTGGGATATGATTTTTATTGCTACAAGTAGATTCTCTAAATGCTCAAACATGGCTTCCTTTCAGACACTCCTGCCCAGAGGGCATAATAAAAAATTAATTTTAATTAGGAATTTCTGGGTGGTGAGGTGCTGCTGAGACTATGGAGACCTTAGCTTTAACAGAGCCTGTTCAGTTGAATTTTGCTACCCCATACTAAAATAAACATACAATGTTCCCTCCCCTATCCTATCTTGTTGTTCATTGTGCCTGATTACCCTGTGGAAGACAAAATTATAATAATATAATAATAATAATAATCTCTGTTTATTTATCCCTTTTTGCAGCAGGCGCTGAATTACAAGGAATGGTCACATACATACAATTCAATAAATAACGATACAAATACAACACTGCAAAATGTCACAATAATTATTTAATTAATCATAGCTTTTATATTATTATTAATTATAACATAATTCAATTATATTCTAACTTTAATCTTGTTAATTGCAATTATTTACTATTTAAACAGAGTGCAGTACTTACGAAAGTCGGAATAGCTAAGTGTAATAATTTCTGGATCATCATCATAAATACCTGAAAACAATTAAGAGATCTTTGTTCATAAAATGGTCTATTTATAACCTCAGTTTTGTGAATTGTACACAATAGTAGCGGAATTTTGGAACTGACGTTTTGGACTATAGTCTTTCATCAGAGTGAACATTTATAACCTGTTAGCATGAAAGCTCTAATCCACAGAAGGAAGAGTTTATCAACTGAAGGCTGAGCTGTTTTGGAATCTGATAATTTATCTTCAGTAGGTAATTAATGTTTGCATCAGGTTTAAAGATAAAGTTAACTCCTATAATTTTTAATACCAACATGAGATATCAGTTGAAATCACTTAAGAAATAAAACAAGTTCTCCATGCCTTGATAGCCTGATAAAAACTGAGATGAACGTTTGGGAGAATTCGAAAGCAGATCAGTTGTGTCTCGGGTTTTCAACAACTCAAGAATTCTCACAAACTTTTCCGAGGTTTTCAACAGGCTATGGAGGTACGGAGAACATGTTTTTTTTCTTTTATAAAATTATTATTTTCATTGTTAACAAAGAGAAAAACATTATACGAAGATAAATTCTCACAACTCGGAGACAGTCAAACCACATTGCTCATGCCATTTTCATGCTTCAGTATGCTATGAAAACACACTTATAGGCCAATCAAAATGCACGTACCATCCAAATTATTTTATAATTCTCTTAATAATTTAATATACTGTATAATAATACAGAAAGAAGAATGGAAGTACGTGCATGGGGATGAAGTTTATTTTTTGTTTCTTTTTATTAAGGGTGACTTTAAGATCTTGACAATACTGAACTTAACCAGTGATCACAGATTCTATGTTGATACAGAATATTTAGATCAAAGGTCTACTAAATACCTCTGGCCTAAATTAGCAAATTAAGCTAAACATCTAAATGGCCAACTTTTTGCCACTGGTCACGGTACCACAATTTAGGATTCTTTTAAACTGGGAAAGAGTGATTTTAAGCATGCCAACTGAAAACCCTTTAAGGCTTTGGACATTTGTATTTATTATATATCATCATCTTCTTTAATTATAATTTATCATAATTTGCATAATTATTATTTCATTTTATAATGATAACAGCTACCATCAAATTTACTATCATATGTATGGGAATACAGTATGCATGTACTAACAGCAACAAAATGTTTTCAGTTCATGCCATTTATAACTTAAAAGTGTTCATGCACACAAAAAAAATGTATGTGGACAATTTTCCGCCAGACCAGTAGATGATTGATATCATAATTTTCATATAAGTCCTTCTTTTTCAGCCCCCTCTCTCTAACAAGCCCACCCGCTTTTTTGGTTACAATCTTATTTGTTGTACAATCATCACTTTTTTAATCTTGGATTGGTAAAATGTAACTCAGTCTGAACAACAAATAACTACACTTAATACAGTACCACTGCATTGCTCAAGACATTTCCTAGGCTTGGTATCTAGCAGCTGTACAGGAATCAGCCTGTGTTCTCCCCAAGAGGAGAACAAGAGGAGAACACAGGCTCATCCCTGAACAGTGGCTGGAAACCCTTTCTATTAGAAATTTTTAGTACTAAAGCTATCATAATGACTTACCAAATTCTTCATTAAAATAGTTCCAACTCTGATAATGGCTACCACCAAATTCATTATCTTTCAAACCTTCTTCTCCATAAAGGTCATATTTTTTTCGCAGTTCTCCATCTGCAAAAAATATTTTTAGTTAAAGGTAAAAAATTCAATGTGTTTCAATTTTACACTTTAATTAACAGATTACACAGAATAATTTAATTTTGTATAAAGGAGAAATAAATTAACTATTTTTAATAAATGACAGAAAAAGTTTTAGCTATTTTCAAAATTTCAGAAGTTAACATTCTGTCTTTCTAAAAGCTTTTACACAAAGAACTGGTACATGAACTTCTGCAAGCGCTAAATTTTAGCTGCTCTTAAAAAATCGAAAATTATATGTATCCATTTTCCATTTTTTCGATATTTGTGCACATGTATGCTGTTATGATCACTGAGCACTTGGAGTTAAGCTTTTCCTAAAAAATGTTTCAACTACAAAGCTTTCATTTTGTTTCTGAATTTTTACCTGTATATGCAACAGTCAATGAGTTACTCAACTAAACATATATACACACCTATAAATATATTGACACAGTTAATGAAATGATAAAATTAATGATTCTATTCAACACTAAGTTGTGAAATTAATTTTATTAATATATAATACTAACAGCAGTGATATGAGATCGACCGTTGAGTAACTTGTGTATAAATGCAAGTAAAGGTAACTGAAATTGAGATCTAGAACTTTAGAAAATCGCTTTTACTAACATTCTAAAACTCTCTGTCTTTTCAAAAAGGGCAGTTTATTAACTTTAACGTAATGCTATATGCTTTATTTAAGCTGGGACGTTTTACAATCAAACTTTCTATGAATTTCGACGAAAAAAAATTCCTGCCATCCTGGCAACTTACCTTTTAAAACTTCGTACGCTTTATTAATTTTAGTAAAAGTTTCGTGTGCATTTTCTTCCTGGAGTTGTAATGGGAAAATTTGGATTCGCCAATGAATAACAATGAAAAGCCGGTAAGAAATCGTAACACTTCAACAGACACACGACAACAAAATACTTACCTTGTTCTTGTCCGGGTGAAATTTCAAGGCTAACTTTTTAAAAGCTTTTCTAATTTCTTTATTTGACGCGTCCCGTGAGATCCCTAATAGCTCATAATAATCCTCTGAAAATACTGGATAGTAAAGCACAGCTGAGAAGAAAATAAATAAAAACTCCGATCTCATCCTGGAGTGAAATCTACTGCACCATGACAAGTAACTGACACGAAGATTAACAACACTGACCTACTGCGCAACACCTACTGCGCATTGACCACGTGTCACTTGGTGATTCCTTGGAGCCTCGGCCCCAATTAACTTGTCATCACTTGCTTGTAATACGTTCATTCTATTTCCGTTTTGAAATATGTCTGTCTGTTCCATTTTTTCCCTTCCTTTTGCAATAGAATATTGTTTATGTTTCATTGTACATTTTTTAATATTATGTATATGTCACATTTCGCAGCTATAACTAGTTATAATTGTCATGTACCTCACTTGTTCAAGGTGGATTAGAAATACTTATTGAGGTGACTATGAAATGGATGACAAAATAAAAATGCGATAGACATTTATAGTGAGTTATCCCCTCGCTCGATGAAGACAAACGGTATACTGACGAAACTAAGGACATGTTGAAGTCAATATTAAATAAATATGCGTCAACGGACTCTGACGGAGACGTAGATGAATTGTAATTTTGCTGATAATAAAGGTGTCTTAAAATAACAATGCTTTCAATTAACATCATTTTAAATTAAGGGGGGAGTACACATGAAAATGGGGGTGTTCACTTAAAAGGCCATATCTTTAAAAGTATACATCAGAATACGA
>JANCMA020171418.1:0-13764 GCA_024336925.2 Zoanthus solanderi | reverse complement strand
CTAACGGTCTAATACACATCCTGTATTCTGATTGGCTACTCTACCAGAGGTCTATTTGTGTAGCCTACTAGTAAAGAAATGATGGCGGACCAAAATAGTAATGAGCCCCGTTTTGTTATAATATCAGAGGATTTTATCGATATTTTAATTTGTACATCCTTTTTGACCAATTAGTATGTTTATACTAAAACAATTAGACCTCTCGGCCTTATGGACTGCGAGTTTGAAACAGTCTCATGGGCTATAGACTCGAAGTCCATTCGTCCTCGAGGTCTAATTGTTAAATATATATATATTTACATATATAAAAAATTATAAGCTTGAGCATAATAGTTATACAATTTATTGCATGACGTAAGTGCAAACGTAGAAGTACTGTAATCGAGCGATCGAGTGAAATGAGTGCCCACTATAACTCCTTTCTATTCCTTCTGCATATCCAAAAATTTTGCAGTTGACATTATTTAATAAGAAGAGTTAGAGTATTGTCTATCATACAACAGGAACAATTTCTTTGCTGTAAGGTTGGACAATTGAAGGGTCTAGTGCAAAAACAACATAAGTGACTTTGTATAAAATGCTAAATTCTCCCAAGAGTTATGAAGAGATAATAAGAAAAATGTAGGGGGAGATTAGAACTTGATCAAATTTTACATATATTATTTTTGTGTAGTGCAAAAACAGTGTGACTTTGTATGGAGTGCTAAACTCTCCCAAAAGTTATCAAGGGATAATAGGGATTATCTAGTGAGAGTTGAGAACTTCATCAAAAGTCACTTATGCCGTTTTAGCTCTAGACCCTTCAATTCATGTACCGGTAAGTTATCTTACCACTTGTCTTGACTGGTTGATTACTGCAAAGTCTAGTTAAAGCAGGAATGCTAAAAATGAAATAAAGATTAACTTTAAAACCGAGAAGCATAAATTATCTTTATGTAGCAACAAAGAATGATAATAAATAATACATTACAAGTACATATTTTCGACAAGTTGTAAGTGCTTGTGGCTTAACAAGATTCTGTTTCTCTTAAATAAACAGGAATACAAAGAATTACCAAAATGAAAATGACATAGATTTGTGAATTTGTAGTGAAACAAAATCGAAAATAATCTATGAGCCAGACCATTTGTAACTTCTGGAGTATGTGGCTAAATAACAATTTTTTTCAACTTCACATTTCTTTATTACAGTATAGCAATTTACAATCAGTGATAACTAAATCATTTTCATCCACTGCGACAATTTTCATCTACAACAATATGATGGGTTTATGCCTAATAAAGAACACTCTTGGAAAATGCATGACATTACTGTACATTATTTATGTTTATTTATTATTGTTCTTTTGAGAACTAGTTTCACTCAAGACAATGGGTAAATGCCTCTTGAATTACTTATTAACTATAAAAGCATTCAGAAAGCACAGACCCCCGCCAAGCATAATTGTGATTCCCATGCAACAATGTTGTCCTATATTTATTTCATACACACATTCTTTTGTGGAATGATATATCAATCTGCCACACTGATGTCAGAATTCTGAATGTTCTAAGTTGTGTGACTAAATGTGACAATTTGGTGTTGTGGAAAATAAAAATACATGAAGACATGAAAATATGGAAACACTAATTATAAAACTGCTAGCTTACTGTAATTGTAAGTTGACAGTTTGTCAATATCGCAAGGAAGAACTGTTTAACTCTTTCACACAATCCAATGACCTGTTGTCTGTATTAATCAATCTGATTATTTATTATGGAATTATAATTTATATGCATAAGTGGAATATAGCCTTTTCTTGCAATGCTGAAAAATCCTTCAAAAAATTCCTGGATCAAGACTGCTATCCGAATCACCCCCAAAATTTAATCAGTTCTTCATCATCCCATTTCCGACATTTCTTAAAAATTTCATCAAAATCTATTCATAAGCTTTTGAGTTATGTTGCTAACAAACCCACAAACAAACAAACAAACAAACAAACAAACAAACAAACAAACAAATGCTGCCTCCTTGGCAGAGGTAATTAGATTTGGACTTAGGACTTCTTTGTTTAAGCCAGTGTTTTGTATCCTGGGAAAAACTAGATTTAATTTTAGTATTTTCTGAAAATCCTCTACAAACATACTAATGTCTTAAAAAAGTTGCCACACTCTTTACCTTGGTTTAACATGCCTGCTGGTTAGCCTTGTAGTGGCCAGTGTACCTAGATAATACAAAAAACAAACTTTTCAGCAAAGCACTAGGAAAATTTACTAGAAAAATAAGTGCATACCATGCTTTTGAGACAACTTAACCTTGCTTTGCTCTCCTTCGTATTATTCTACAAACAATTTCACTTTTACTAAATATTAATTATAATTACTTTAAATATAAATTACAAATAAATATAAATACCTAATGACAACAGGGATTTGAACCAGGGTCTTCCACATTCAAATCCCCAACTCTGACCACTGAGCCATGCTGCTTCCATTCAAATTACATTCTAATACTTCATTATAATTTTATTCAGACATCAAGTTTCCAATTTATGTCAGACATTCTTTTTCTTGTTACAGTTTTTGAACAAAAATGCACAAATTTTTCTTATTTTTTTGTTTCTTTATAAGCACAGAGTTTTATATCATGGAGTTGGTAAATGGTAGTTCTACATGTCCAATTTTCCTACAAAGGAGCAGTAAAATAATTTGGGAATTCAGAATTAAAATCAAATCAAATCTAACAGAGACCACTGCTGTCTCTTGAGCAGCAGAAAGCAAATGAAAACTTGTTTCCAGAGATTATCTACAGAAGATAGACTCATAAGTCATACATTTATTTATATGTGATGATCTGCAAAGCCTTAGCATTATGGTGAATGTATTCAGAAAAGAAATGACAGAGAATAACCAAATATTTTTTGCAAGACAAGACATATTATTAAACAATATGATGCTTAAAACCTTTAACTTTTATAATTAGATTTGTGGCTAGTGCTTTGTAAGAGGCCAAGCCACTATGCTATCGCCTTGAGTGAGTGAGTGTAATTCGGGTTTTAATTGTATTTCCCAATTATGATACACCTTGATCGGTTTATTTCAGTCTTTAATAATTACTTCCGATCATTGTGTGATTGTCTTATCAACCTACCCCTCCCTCATGACTGTTGAAATCTACCTTACACCTACCCCTGTTCGTATATTCTACCATAATACTTCCTGGTGTCCATTTGCTTTGCCCTTATAACTTGCTTTGCCCTAGCTGTATTTATACTAAAAAAATGTAGTCTGTTCATGCATGTGGTATCCAATGTCAAAATAAAGATGTCTAATTGTTTTATGACTACTCGTGCCCAGACCGTAGGCCAGTGGTACGAGTCTTAAAGCGCATTGCGTTTCCAAGTCAAAAGTCTGAACAACATCACGAATTTCCACACATGCATGGTTCAGTCTTATGATAGCCCAAATGCAAGCTAGCTTACTGAAGCCATGTTTTTTTAGTCAACAGGAGAAATTCTGAAGCTTGTAATTAGTAATGCCAAAAACCTCTAAATATTTGGGTTGATGAAATTTTACGAAATGTCATGCGACTTTAATCTTGTGTTTGAACAACATGATCACATCTGCAAGTGCGAGAAGACGGTCCACTTCGCAGTCGATCGCGACAGGATGTTTACAAACTGACAAGCGGGTTTCTGTCGAGAACTTTTGTGGACTAATACTTCTTCGCAACTTGGTCTATTTTGATTTTGAAGTATTTAGAAAGTTGCTGGTAGGTACTTTAATATGTTTCAGTTGTAATGTAATGAACCAAATGCAACAAAATTAGAAATGGAGTGACCACTACTGTGTAAAACTTTACTGTTTCTATTGAAACACCAATGCAGCATCCATTGCAATGCAAATATCTTCCCAGCAAGAAACTTTGACTGCGTCAAGATCTCTCACCAGATAAGGATTAATAAAGTAGTCACAAAAATGGCAAAAAGAAACACTTGTGTAAGGATGCTGAGTGTGTTTTTCCAACCTGATTCATTTTATGATTTAGTGAAATGCCCAGGGTTACAGCATAGTGATCTGATCTGATATAACTTGCACAAAACAGTCACTATCCGTAAAAAAACTAAAAATTAATGATCTCATTGCCAACAACTTAGATTACTGTAATTCTATAAAATATTATTAGCTCACTCTAACACTGCAAAAGTATCAGGTTGAAGTTAACAAGACACACTGGCTGATAAACAAGGTATAATAGTATTTGTAAAAATATGTAATACCAAAAGACACAATGTTGGTATGGACGAGTCTAATTGATTATGGAAACAAAACTAGGTAGAGTTGCCTGAGGTCTTATTGAGACTCTTTCATTGCTTGAGCAAGTAATTTGGTTGGAAAACCACAAATAACAATGCAAGTGTGAAATACGACATACTCAGCTCTCTAACAGCAAGGATGTGCAGAGTAATGCCACTTGCTGGTAAGACCTACACTTGAAAATGCCGGACTCCTCTGCATGGAACCCTTTTACCAACGCAACTGTTACAGAGTCGAGCTAGTTAAAAAATCGCTACTTGTTTTGCGCGTAGTATTTAAATTAGCACTCGCATACGGCAATCTCAAATACAAACGTCTGCTTTTAGCTTTTAAGTTAATTTTCTAAACATTTTATCTATTTAACTTACAGTTCAAAATAAAAAATAGTTTAAAAGCAAATGCAATTTTCATTTTGTCTTCTGCAAATAACTCTGTAAGTTCTTGACAACTGGGGCTAGACAATATTTTTTTTCATATAAGTTAAAGCCCGTTTCACTTTTTTAGCCTGCTTTGTTACATTACCTAATCTTGTTGCAAGCCTTATCCTCGTAAACATGTTTTCTTGAGGTGAAAACTTCCTTTAAATCAAGACTCCGTGCACCAAGATGGCGGCCAGTTTGATGGGGAATGGTGGAGAGGATTGTGGGACAAAATCCAATAAGTTCTAAATATGTAACTACTTTGTGTAAGACCTCACCATTTTTCCCAAAAAATGTTTAGATTGGCTAGCTGCTTTTATAAAATAATTTATTTGGATAAAACGTGCGTTTTGATGATTGATCTACAACTATGTTTTCATAGCGCTATGAAGCACGAAAATGGCGTCAGCAATGTGGTTGACTGTCTCCGAGTTGTGAGAATTTACAGTACGCGCTTCGTTTATTGTCCTTGTCTTTGTTAAGACTGAAAATAATAATTTTATAAAAAAAACAAAACATGTTTTAAGACCTTCATAACCTGTTGAAAACCTCGGCAAAGTTTGTGAGAATTCTCGAGGAGGTGAATTAACCCGACTGCGTCTCGGGTTTTCACTGATCTGCTCTCGAATTCTCCCAAACGTTGGCCTCGGTTTTCACCAGGCTATGAAGGTACGGAGAACATGTTTTATTTCTTAATTAATTAACGAGCTGCTTTTTCCAGTTCGATTCTTATTGTCACCTATTTTTCTTTTTCTTTTTATCTTTTTTTTTTCACTTAATAAACATTGTGAATCTTAGTGAAATAATCATCATCTATCATTGCGGTGGCAGCCGAGCTGCACGCTTGACGCTCCAATGGCTTCTGTTGGCCATGCAGTCTGCCAGCTCACTGGTGGTAACCGCCCCCGCATCTCTCTGCAAGGTGTCGACAAAGGTTGAATGGGGGGCGACCTCTATTTCTGCGTCCGTGCCGAGGCTTCCACAGGATAAGATCGCCCGTCAAACTGGAATGCCTCAAGCAGTGTCCGGCAAGCCCAAGGCGTCTCCACGCAATTTTTTCGGAGACTCGTGGCAGGGAGCCATATAGAACCTCGTTAGACGTATGGCTCTGCCAACTGACATCCATGGCTGCGCGGAGCATCCGGGTGTAGGTCCCATCGACTGATCTCTCGAGACTTGTTCATCAGCGCTTGATTGCAAAACTCGAGGACAATGTCATCAAGGTCACAGGCTTTTAAATCCTCGAGAGGAATCTTATCGGGCCCGGTGCGTTTCCTCGATCTCAGGGATGACTTGGCGCTAGCGAGATAGTCGATGGTAAAAGGACCGTTGTAGATGTCTAGGCCCGAGAGGATTACGTCCTCAGCCAGGTAGTTGTCATCCACGTCATCAACAGCTGGTGCGTTTCCAAGGAGGTTTTTAAAATGAGAAAACCAGGTTGATATCTGTTCTTCTGCACTGTTCCCAGGTATTCGTCCACAATCTGAGTTCTTCTTGCGACCGCTGATCTCGTTTATGACTTCCCAAGCTGTATTGTACTGCCGACTGTTATTCGCTAGATCTACTTTCCTTCCCTTCTCGTCAATGTCATATGCTTTCAGGCAGTCGTATGTGTTGTACAACGCTCTCCTGGCGTGTTCGAGACTCTCTACCCATAACTCGTGATCATCGGGGCCCAGGCTGGTCCTTTGTTCTAGGATCTTGTCAATCTCTTCCCTAGCTTTCAAAACGTTTAGGTGGGAGCTTAAACATATTTTGGTGCGCTTCGGTTTGCGATGGATAAATGCTTTAGCCGCCGCAGCATTAGCATCAATAAATAACTGGTATGCTTCAGTGGGATCCTCGGTATCTGACGCAAGAGGGGCAAAACGGTTCCTTACTTCGATGGAATATTTCTCTTGTAGGTCTGGGTTTGATGTCAGTTGTCTCCAGTCAAAGGATACCCGTTTGGTTTTCTGCTTTGGCATTCGGAGGCTAAGTCGAATTTTTGCTGTGACCAGTCTATGGTCCGATCCTAAGGCTTCAAGGGAATTATATGCCTCTGCGTTGAGAATACTGTCACGCCATTTTCTGCGTGCCAGAATATAATCAAGTTGGCGCTTTGTTTGTGTGCCTCGGTCGCAGAACGTCCATCTTTTACCCATCCGCTTGTTGAAACATGCATTGACAGCTAGCAAGTCGTGCTCTGCTATCAGTTCTGCGAGGAATTCGCCATTCCTCTTTGTGGTGGTTTGAAATGGAAAACGTGATTCCTCTGGCCCGAGTCTTGCGTTGAGGTCTCCAAGGATGGTAAGAAAGTTGTGAGATGGAGTGTTACGAATGGCAGCTCTCAAGTTTTCGTAAAACTGTTCGATCTCGCTGATATCACAAACGTTAGTTGGTGAGTAGGCAACAATGATGGTGGTTTCAGTTTAATGCATGATGTTGTCAACAAAATAGCACCTCAAAATTTATGCAGTCTATTTACCCAAGTTAATGATAAACATAATTATGCTACAAGATCCTCTACCTCCAAAAAACTTATTTCTAAGTCTTCCAGATTAAACGTACAGTTGATTTCGTTTTCAAAACTAGGTGTTGGGTATGGAATTCGATCACGTATGACATCAGAGAAATGTCCAAAAAACGTTTTAAAAGTTCTTTATTGAATAAACTTTTTTTGCATCTTAGAAGACGAAGAGCTCTATATTGATGTCTCCGGTTGTATACAGCTTTTTTAAAAGTAAAACAAAATTTAATACAAATTTCTATTGTCGTAAATATTAGCAATTTTATACGATTTTTGTTTTCTTTTTCTTTTATGTGCTTTATTTCCTCTATTCCCATAACGGTCGTTTTTTTTTTCTCTTACTATGCTTCTTCAATAATAATTAATAATTTACATAACTCTATAAATAACTGTTCCTTTTCATCAATATTTACCGCATTTACGTTTACATACATTTATTATTTATTCTGTTATTATTTATCATTTTTCATATTTCACTTCATTAATAATACTTTGTATGCTGTGTTACATTAATTGTAAACTACTGGCCTGCCTCGATTAGGTTTACTATTTGCAGGTCAGTGGTATATATATTCCTGTAAAATTCTTATTCTGTAAATAAATATCAGATCAGATATCAGATCCTCAGGTTAAATGTGTTAAACTGCCCAGTAAGAAGTTGTTATTCAAACGAGTGTTAAGAAAATTTGACCTGGGAATAGTTAACCCAAGGTTAAACAGTTTTACTGGATTTCAATTGCCGAGCTGGCAAGGGTATTAATGCTACCAACAGAAAAATAGGTACTGAGAAGGGGGTGTGTTCTATCACACGGAAACAGAAATGAAACTATTCTGCAGTCTAAACCCCTCTTGGTTGAGAAATATGAATAAAACAAAGAAATTCTTGACACATTCCAGTTTTACAAAACAATTCATTTGGCAAACGTAAAAAAATCGGAAGTTTGGCTTGAGTTATTAACTACTGCTATCAACGTAGTTTGCAATAGTAGTCCCCTCAAATATTATAACAAGAAAAATCGGGGATAAAGATTTAACCCTGACCTATTTCAGTGCTAAGATTATCCCTGGGTTAGCACCATTTATCTTGGGGATAAATTTATCACCTCTTCGAACAACATGATTTACCACAACGTTAAAGTTTAACCTGAGGTTAGCATGATTTACTCCCGGTCAAGTCTTAATGACACTTTGCCAATCAGGTCCTAGAGGGCGATCCAATCCATGCACCTTGCAAGATTTTTTGGAGTGGGTGCATGCAGTGTAACAGAGATGGCAAAGGTCTATTAAATGGAAGTGACTGTACACTAGTAACTATGTAAATTTCAATTATTGTCATTGTTTATCTCTTTAGAGGTGTGTAGCCCAGGCGACTCCCATGCCTGTTCCCCTGGCATTGAAGAATTGTATTCAGCTTGCTGCTTGTGGCTCAAATGAGCTGTTACCAATGGACCCCGATCTACCAGCTGATTTGTTTACTGCCTGCCTGACCACGCCTATCAAAGTGGCTCTTCGTTGGTAAGTAACATCTTCTACTTGGCCTTCCTGTGGAAAGCCTAAGTTTTAAAAATTCAGAATGTTTATTGTCAATGGATTTGGTCCTCAAAAAGGTTGAAATCTACAAAACTGTGCCAAGTGTTACTGTCGCATTTGCTTTACCCAAAATTTATAGTGCTTGGGAGTGAGATGTGGTTTTGTGTGAGCAAAGTTTTGGGAAAACAGCATTTGGTTGGATTTGATTCATGAACGTACTATACTGGCAAGTAATCCACATTTGGCTAACAGCTAGGTTACATGGCTTGAATTGGTTGTTTATATCTGCACCAAAGTGAGGATCTCATCAATACAACTTACATATAGTTAAAATGGCCTCACAAAGTTGCTTGTGTCTCAAAAACCATCAAATTGGTTGTGCTTGTTCTTCAATTATGAAGGCACTTTGGAATTTTCATCAAATCAATTTTTAAAACTTACAATAATTTACAATTATTGGTTAGAGGTTTGGTTTGGAGATACTATTACTCAACACAGTTTCCCTCTAAAGTTATTTGCCCTTAAATACGTGTATTTGTTAAATGTTGAAGTGAGATTCCTTACCCATGAGCTTATTAAGCTCATCCCTGAGGACAAAGCCCTTATCTGCCATGACAGCCTCTCTCTTACTGAACTCACCAGTTTGTAATTTTTGCCAAAGAGTTTCCAAGAATCCAGATCTTCAGACCTAATTTTGTTTGTCACATAATTTAGAGCCCTCGTATGTAGCTGTGAAACAAGCAGTTTGCCTCCTGTAGGATTCACCCCCACCGTAGATTTGAGTGCAGTGTGCTATTAAGGTTTGAAGCAGGAGGGCATTTGGATTTGGCACTCGGGCAAAGTTTATGCAAAGGCTTAAAAATGTTAAAAATTTATAGTTGCAGAGATGCTAAAAGCAGCTGGATAAAGCCGTCTGTACAGCCGGTCAATTTGCCCAGTGCTCGGCCCTTAATGAAACCTTATTGGAATGCGCAAGCTCTGACTTTATGCCATAAACTTACAGTTAATGAATAATTACCAAAGAAATCTGTGTGTTCAGGAAAGTGACAGTGAAATTGTATTTAAAACCCTGGAAAACTTAGTTGACAGTTTTTTGCATTCTCTTTTCAAAATAAATTTTTCTCAATTATTTTTATTAGCTGTTTTATTTTATTTTATCCAGAAACTTAAATTTATGGGATTTTTCTAAATTTGTCTTTTGCACACAGGTTTTGTAGCCAGAGAAGCAGTAAGATTGTGCCAGGAGTTACCCTGGAGCTTATAGAAAAGTAAGAACAAATTCTACACCATATGTACTGTACTGGAGTTGCCTGATGAGTGTAACTCAAGCCACACAAAACAATTTTGTACTGTAGCAACGGAGTAATCAGGACCATTGTTCGTTTTTATCAATTATTTGTACTGTATATATCAAAATTATTGGCACATGATTATTGATAATTTTTAAAGAAGTGCTGTATTTCTAAGCTTTGATTCAAAATATTCAAAATGAAACCATCCAGGTTCTTTTGTAATATTTATTAAAAAATACTGTTTCTTGGATAGAATACCTGGGCGTTTGAATGATAGAAGAACTCCACTTGGAGAACTGAACTGGATTTTTACTGCTGTGACTGACACAATAGCATGGAACACTCTGCCGAGAGGTATCGTAAGTTGTTGTTGAAAATGAAATTGTTACAGTATTGATTAGGGCTCAAGTAGGAGCAATGAATACACATAAGTATGTCGGTACACAAGCTTTGATCAAGACACAAAACAACTAACTGAGATTACATACACAAATATGATAGTTTATTACATCATTGTGTGCATATACGATTATAAAATGCAACTCTCCCTTTTGTAAAGTGAATGGTTGCTGGCCACTGGGACAATAAACGAAACTTTCAGGGTTAGCAATAGGTTTTTTTTCAGGGGGTCACTCAAACCCTTTGTTCTCTTTCCAAGGGGTCACAGAAATATTTCAGTGCGTGTACTGTTCTAGTCTACCGAATCTATTTCTATTTTCTCTGTGTCAGAAAAACGCAGGGCTGTGGTTATCAGTGCGTCAGGGCATTATTCTTTGCGTAAATTACACACACTTGTGCGTTATTGCTAACGCTGACTTTGTGTAAGGATATCCTCGTATAATAACTAAGAAAATTATACTGGTTAGATAACTGAATAGAATTCATAAACAAAAGACTATAAAAGATCCTTGAAGCTTTTTAAGGTCCCTATTATCGATGTTTGTTCATAAAACAATTGAAACAATTCCTAGTATACAAATCACTATAATGTCTATTGTACGTAGCCTTCCAAGTAGGCTGGTTGTTTTCTTGCTCTTTGTGGACTCAGGGGTGCTGTTGCTGTTTTTTTTGGTACAGTAGCTAGGTTGGTAGATTTCTGTGGTGTGATGATGACTCTGTTACTGCAGGCTCAGGTGTAGCTTCTTCGTTGTTTTGTTGAGATGACATCTGTTCCTGCATTAAGCGTGTCCTTCGAATGTTTCAAGGTTGATATGCTGCTCATCTAGCCGTTCAGTTACAGTTGCCTTCTTCCAGGTGTTCTTTCTTGCTATATCGCTTTCCTCTAGAGGTGGTAGATCTTTTGCTGACCAGTTGTAGTGCTTCATTTGTTGTTCTTGACGTTTCTTTAGGTCTTTCACCTCTGTCTGTGGGAATGTCACTCCTGGTTGTAAGTTGCTTGGTGACGGGTAATAGAGTCCTTACTCATCTGTTTAAGAGCCTTTGCACTGGACTGGATTTCATCCCTAGTGCTGGGTTTTTTCTGTAGTGTAGAAATTCTAGGTGAGGGGCTGCTTTAGAGTCAGTAGCTGTGCATAGAAGTCTCCTTTTTTCTATCTTTGCCACTGATTTTGCTTTACTGTTGGCTTTTCTGTTACCTGGAGTACTTTTCCTGTGGGTAAAGTTCCTTTGTATTGCAAAGACTTCAGTTCTCCTCAGAGGAGAACTGAAGTCTTATCGCTGATCATGTGTTTAGGACAACCATAGCAAGCGAAGTTGTTCTTGAGCTTTTTAAAATATCACTTTGGCTGCTTGGATGTTTGGGAGTAGGTCAGTCTCGAGAAGTTGCTTTAGTAGTTGGATGTGACTGAGTAATCTTGGCCATCAAGTAAAAACAGGTCTGCTCCAATCTGCTCCCAAGTTCTTGTTGTCACTTTGTGCAACATCAGTGTCTCTTTCTGTGGGATTGTCTCGTGGTTTCTGCATATTAATTCTCACAGGATGTAATTAGCTCTTTAATCTCTGCAGACATCCCTGGCTAAAATAATGCTTCGTATGCTCTGCATAGACCTGAGATGTGATGAGTAGATTCTTTTTGTAATTCTATATTGACAACTTTATGTTATTGTTCTGGTGTTGTTGATTGATCCTTTTCTTCGATTTGATATGTGAACAATAGACTAGTCATGGGAAAATGCATGTTCAATGAACTGTGGCTGAAAAACACTAAGTTTAAGTCGTGGCTGAAAGCTGACTTGCAAAGTAAATATGATGCCTTCTGTACCATGTGCAAGTGAAACTTAAAGTTTGGAACTATGGGGATCGGTGCCGTTGAATCTCACATGAAAAGTGAGAAGCACGAATCAAATGCCACAATTAGCAACCAGAAGATTACTAATTTTATGCAAGCCCAGCTGCTGCATCAACCTCCATCACTGCCAGTAGCATAAGTCTTTGCATTGCAAATGGTGGAAACAACACTTTAAAAGCTAAGGTGCTTTGGACGTTTTGGACAGTTTCAAAACATCACTCGTACCAAACTAATGATGGTATAGGGTCACTTTTTGCAAGGTTGCTAACTTATATCTCGAATGGTGAAGATAAAACCGCATATCTTGCAAAGTTTAGTTTGGCACCATTCATTTTGAAGCAGTTGGTGCCCCAAGTCTCCGATGACAACTTTGTATTGATTTTTGATGAAAATTTGAATGGATCTACGAAGAATAAGCAGTTCACGTTAGATTTTGGGTATTGGATGAGAGTGGTGTTCACGTGCAGTCAAGATATCTTGACTCTCAGTTCATGGGACACTCGACAGCAGAGGATCTTTTGACTCATTTCAAGGTTGGTTGCATTAATTTTTTATTCAATTTATCCAATCGACTATTCATTTGTTTGACAAGTATTTGTGCAAGGGTTATTTGTAATTGAGGTTTCTGAGCAAATGCTGATTTAATTGTTAGTGCAATAATTCATCAAGCTGATCATCATTTTAGCGACGTATATAGAGAAAGATAATGTGCTTTTATGAGTCTTTCAGCTCTATTGCACATTTCAAACTCATCTCATGTTTGGCAGTGGAAGACCCTCACAGTCAGTCAGATATTGGTAGAAGGAGATGCCATGGACGTTGAAGCCTTTAATTATCCAACCAAACCAGATCATTCGTCCATTGATGCAACAAAGTTAAATCAATCCCCTGTTGAGGCCAAAAAGCTAAATAAGTTATTTTGTTTTCTGTTCTAAAAATAGTATTTATACGAAATTTGACATCAATATTGTTATTGAAATTTGACTTCAATATCGTTTTGCAGCAATACAGTGACGTTTTGGACAAGGAAACAAGAGGTGACAACTTTGAGAACTTTGACTACACAAGTTCAGAAGCACGTGTAGACATTTTCCTGTATTATACGCGGTCAAATCTGCAACTATGTTGTCACTTGTGGTGGCGTTACAAAAGTTCCAGTTATGAATGAACTGCTACAATCTGCTGCTTCTGCGAGGTCGCGATACCATGCTTACTGTATCTGGATGAAGAAAGATTAAAGAAAGTGACTGAGGAGCATTTTCATAAGAGAAAGCAGGTCGTTGCAGAATTAAAAACTGCCACGTAGCAGAAACAGACGTTGCAAGATATTGGTAACAGACTTAGCGTGTATGGAAAGAGCACATGGAAAGAATTATGAATGAAGAAAATTAATGGGATCAGAATGTGAAGGCAGAATTGGTGGAAGGACCAGTTGAGAGAGTTAGTCGGGAAGAAGTGGTGAAGGCG
>JANCMA020171213.1:0-13766 GCA_024336925.2 Zoanthus solanderi | reverse complement strand
CAAAATTCTCTCAAACTTGTTCAATGAAAAGTATGAGCTAAACTTGGGAGAATTTAATAAATACAACTGGGACTGAAGGGGTTTATAATAAACTGCAAATATACGTAATTACATTGATGTTTTTCATTTCTTTTTAGCCGAAAAGCCAACGTTCAAGGTGTTTGGTCCATTTCCACTCTTTAAAGGAAGCACTGGAAAACTTGCTTGTGATCCTGATGCGGCCCCTAAAGCACATTCATTTCTGTGGTATTACAAAGGCAAGGAGCTGATAACTAACACTTCCACAAGCCGATACATCTTGTACAGTGACGGTACACTGGCTATCAAAAATGTCAATATGGATGACCAAGGAAAATACAAGTGCAAGGCCCATAACATAGTTGGTAATACCACAAGTCCTGAGGAATCGTCAGTAGTTTATGGTAGGTTCTGTTATAAATGGGGGAGGGGTTAGGTTGGTTGGCAATAGAATCAAGCTTTATTGGCATGTCATTTTACCACACTGCTAAAGCATAATTTTTGACATCATGTTTGACACCTTTGGCACCATGTTTGACAATCTAGACACCATGTTTGACAATTTGGACACCATGTTTGACTTTATTGACGTCATGTTGACAATTTTGTCACCGTGTTTGACAATTTGGACACCATGTTTGACTTCATGCTTGACAATTTTGTCATCATGTTTGGCAGTTTTAATACCATGTTTGACAATTAATTTTGGTCACCATATTTGACATTTTTTTACACCATGCTTGACAATTTTGACACCATGTTTGACAATTTGGACACCATCTTTGACAATTTTGACACCATCTTTCACAATTTTGACATCTTTCATAATTTTGAAGCAGATTGTAAAGAAAGACGTCAGCAAACATTCGCCTGTAAAGGACAAACACTCTGTTCTTATACTCTGCTGTTATCGGCAACTATGTGAGTCATTCCCCTAGTAGAAGTTTAAAAGACTAAAAGACCGGCGATTAAACATACCAGTCCATGGACTGAAAATAGTAGATGTAGATGTAATAGTTGTTTTAATGTTAGTCATGTAAATTGAAACAAATGCTACATTTGAGTTGAGGAGAAAGAATAGCGTTCGTTGAGTAGATGAATGATGTATTAGCTAATATCAAAAATACCATAATACTCTTTGTTTACCCCTCCAAATTTTTACATTTTAAGCGTTGTATTTATTTTCTCTTGGGATTTACAATGATCCCAAGAAAGACTGGAAACAATTCTTAGGCAACATTTTGAAGGGATAAACAAAGAGTATTATGGTGTTTTTAATATTGGCTAATTTTGCCCATACTAGTTACTAATATATATTTTGTTTGTATTGTTTTTTTTTTCTTTTAGAACCAACATTTATAAAAGTTCCTCCAAAAAACCTTACAGTACCAGAGGGAAAAGTATTTGATCTGCGTTGTGAAGCCTCTTTTGATTCTAGGCTAGAGATAAAATATTTCTGGCTGAGGGACGGAGCCAAATTGAAAATTGAAAATCCTAATGGTCGTATTTACTGGGATGAGGGAAAGAACGTTTTGAAAGTCGATGCAGTTATACCAGATGATGGAGGGGAATACACCTGTGTAGCTTTTACCCCAGGTCCAGCATCGGAAGCAAGAGCTGCTGCCATTGTTAATATCAAAGGTAGCAAGTTGTTATTATTAATAATCAACGCCATGAAAACTCGACATCAACACCACCAACACCTTCTTGATTCCTATTGTTTTACTCTCACTGTTTAACATCACCACCACAATCATCACCATCCCCATTATCTTCATAACTGTTTATCCATAATCATCATCATCACCTCCAACACCTTTTAGATTCCTATTGTTTTACTATCTGTCATCTCCATAATCTTACTATAATCATCATCCATTATCACTCCTTAACATCACCACCACAATCATCATCTCCATTATCTTCATAACTGTTTATCCATAATCCTCATCATCACCAGCAACACCTTTTAGAATCCTATTGTTTTAATATTATCTTTTATCTCTATAATCTTACTATAATCGTCATCCATTATCACTCCTTAACATCACCACCACAATCATCATCTCCATTATCTTCATAACTGTTTATCCATAATCTTCATCATCACCTCCAACACCTTTTAGATTCCTATTGTTTTACTATCTGTCATCTCCATAATCTTACTATAATTATCATCCATTACCACTCTTTAACATCACCACCACAATCATCATCTCCATTATCTTCATAACTGTTTATCCATAATCTTCATCATCACCACCAACCTCTTTTAGATTCCTATTGTTTTAGTATCTGTCATCTCCATAATCTTACTATAATCATCCTCCATTATCACTCTTTAACATCACCACCACAATCATCATCATCTCCATTATCTTCATAACTGTTTATCCATAATCTTACTATAATCATCATCCATTACCACTCTTTAACATCACCACCACAATCAACACCATCTCCATTATCTTCTTAATTGTTGGGCCATAATTCCTTATCATCATCACCATCAACGTCGCCCATACCGTCATCCACCAACACCACCACCATAAAGGGGCTACGCCACAACAATTTTGTTGTTTTAGGTCAATTTTTCGCAAACATCGTTACTTAGTGGTTTTACTTATGCACAAAATGTTCCTGAAAAACTATGTAATAAATATTTTAAAAAGAGCAACCCGTAATAAGTTTTTTGATACATTTTGTTGTGTGTCTCGGTATATATCTAGTGCAAGGCACCCATCCTGAGTGGGATAGTTGACTGTGTGTAGTATTTACCAAAATAATGGGATAAAAATGCACTTTATTTTCAAAGAACAATACAATATAAACCTTTTCTATATTTTTTTCATGTACACTTCCTGACATTTTGACTTCCGCCTCAAAATCAACTAATAGTCTTGGATATCGCGAGTTAAGGAGCCAATCAGAGATCTCGAAAATGGATATCGGTTGCTTCGGTAAATACTAAATAGGATTATCATTTAAGCCACATCCCACTGGTTCACTATACGGTTTCTTCATGAATGTATGTGTAATCCAGATTGACTACATATATAAACTATTGTTGTAAATCGATGAAAAAGCTTTTAAAATATTGTTCATCTCAGGCGTACCTGATCCACCGACTAACTTGGAAATTACTGACTGTAAAGACCTATCAACCACGCTCACTTGGGTTATTGGCTCATCCAACGATTCTCCAATCACACACTTCCTTATTGAACAAGAATCTACTTTCGAACCAAATATCTTCACGATGTTCAAGAATGTGACATCAGCAAATGCTACCTCGGCTAGTTTGGTATTAACTCCCTGGGCAAATTTGAGGTTCCGAGTTCGTGCGGTAAACAGATTTGGTCCCAGTCGTGGGAGTGTACCAACCACCAAAGGGGATTGCGTAACAAAGGAAACAGGTAAGTATTGCCATGTGGCGGCTGCTGTTCCCTTGAAAAGTCTGGAAAAAGTTTTACTTTTATTTTTTATCATGGTCCAATGAAAAAGCTCGATTTAAATACTTTCTACCAATCATGTGGCATACAATATTTTTCTGTGAAGCGCACTGTCTAGGGCCTGTAACAATCAAACTTGTCTTTGTCTACACGTTGTGAAAAGTTTTTCCTATCAAATATTTCTTCGCGTTTGTGCTTTTAAATTTGTGTTTAAAATTAATGTTGTCAATTTACCTAAGTTTTCAAAAGTAGCCGGCGCCCGACGGAGGTCACTGGCTACTTTGATCATTATTTTGCGCCGTGCACTTTTGGTTTTCCGTATAATGAGTTGATGTAGTGGATTTAAGGACTCAATATTTTAGCTCGAATTAAATGTCAATTCAACTTGAAACTCAATAAAGGACTGATGAAGAAAAGAATCATTTTTATTTAGATGCGGCATGTAACAATGAAAGGAAAAGCATTGTAACATTTTATGAATGACTTTTCTTAAGAAACTCTTGGAATCGGTAGGCTAGTTGATTTACAACAACCAAGAGAAAAACAAAAATGCACCAGAATGCATCTTCAGCCGTGCAAACTTTCAAAATTTCACAGATCCCCCTAGTACGCGCACGGCGCCGCTATCGCGTACATAAGCCCTGGCTGTTTCTAATTTTCTTCCTATAATATTTTTGCAAATTGAAAACCCCGATTTACTGACTTAAAAACAAATTTGAATCTTCGTCCTTGGCGTTTACAAACACAGCAGTTTTAGCTGTCCGAATCTGTGTCAGTAGCATAAGTTACGGACCTCGGATGACGTGCAATCAGAGCGAGCGAAATCACTTAGCCATATAACAAATGATTATTTTACATCTTTTTGCACATTTCCGTTTAGAACCAGACAAATATCCTGATAACATAAGAGGAGTCGCTGGAGGACCAGAAGAATTAAACATCACGTGGACCGTAAGCTAAAGTTTAGTTGTAATGATAACAGTGATACAAAAAATGAAATAATAGTAATAAAAATAATAGTAATAATAATAAATTTAGATAAAAAGTTGTAATGATAGTAATATTAATGATAAAATTGTAGTTTGATAATTAATTTTCCAATTTTTAAAATTTACAAGCTCGTTATATGGTTAATGTATTAGTAACTCATTCATGATCACAATCATTATCTCCATCATCACCACCTTCACCATCATTATCATTATCACAATCATTATCACAATCATCATCACCACCACCACCATCCTTATCATTATCACATCACAATCATTATCACAATCTTCATCACCATCACCACCATCATTATCATTATCACAATCTTCATCACCATCACCTCCACTACCACAATCATTATCATTATCACAATCTTCATCACTATCACCTCCGCCACAACCATCCTTATCATTATCACAATCATTATCACCATCATCACCACCACAACCATCATCATTATCACAATCTTCATCACAATCATCACCACCACAACCATCATTATCATTATCACAATCTCCATCACCAACATCACCACCACAACCATCATTATCATTATCACAATCTTCATCACCATCATCACCACCAAAATCATCCTTATCATTATCACAATCTTCATCACCATCATCACCACCACAACCATCCTTATCATTATCACAATCTTCATCACCATCATCACCACCACAATCATCCTTATCATTATCACAATCTTCATCACCATCATCACCACCACAACCATCATTGTCACAATCTTCATCACCATCATCACCACCACAACCATTATCATTATCACAATCTTCATCACAATCATCACCACCACAACCATCATTATCATTATCACAATCTTCATCACCTCCACCACAATCATCCTTATCATTATCACAATCTTTATCACCTCCACCACAATCATCCTTATCATTATCACAATCTTCATCACCATCATCTCCACCACAACCATCATTATCATTATCAATCTTCATCACCATCAGCAGCACCACCACAACCATCATTATCATTATCACGATCTTCATCACCACCATCACCACAACCATCATTAACATCACCACCATCATCCTCAATGCCACAGCAATCAAGTATTGAAATTAATTGTTTATATTGTTTAATTGTTTGTTTTTATTATGCTTCAAATTGAAAATTATCATTGTTATTAAATTTTCTCTTAACAAGTTGGCATTTTAAAACACACAGCCGATAGGAGTTGTACTCCCGAAATGAAAGCTGAATGAATTACTTTGAAAATTGATTGAAGGTTAAATTTTACGTAACTGAACTTTGTAATTTTCAGCCTTTGACAAAGCTGGAACAAAATGCGCCTGGTTGCCGTTATCTTCTGTCATATAAACGAAAAGACAGCGGTAGTTGGAAAAAGCAAACAATCTTTGACTGTTCAGTGGGTGTGTTCAAGGTTGACAAGGCTGGATATTATATTGAATGGCACTTCAAAATTCAGGTGGAAAACAATCTTGGTAAGGGGCCCGAGAGTCCCAGATATTCGGCCTTTTCTGGTCAAGATCCACCGAAATTCCCGCCCGCAAATCTCAGGGACATCAAACCCGGTACTCGCACGGTCGAGATAACCTGGGACGCTGTAAAAATTGATGCAAATCGTGGTCGTGGAAGCATTGATGGCTATCGGGTATGTTAAACCTTTTTTGGATTTTTTTGTTAACTACATACCACTTCTTCCGTACTTGGAGGATATTACACGGTGGCACGAAGATATGAATTTTATTTTCAACCAGTGAAAATAATATTTTTATTATTGCCGACGATCCATGCGAGCGAAGTCGCGAGCCTGGCGAGGCGGTAGCATCATAGAGCCGATGCACGTGTAGAAAGCATTGAGAAAGAATCTCGACCTGGATATAAAGGACTGTAAAAATAGATGTTGTGTGAGCCAATCACAGCACGAAACATTTTCAGTGAACAAACAGCGACTTATTCATTTTATCAAAGACATTTTATCTGACAAGTGTCAGAACAGATGAAGATTGCCGTAAAATAAAAATATTTTATACGTTAAACAAATTGTTACAAGAAAGTCTCGTTATACAAGTTAAAAATTATAAAAAAAAGTATCAAGGCTGTAAAAAAAGATTTAAAAATGTGTCAAAAACACACCAAAAGTTTTCGACAAGTTTTGTCATCCTCAGAGTTCCCTTGATAATTTGTTTTATAAAATTCTCTATGTTCGAACAGTTTTCACACGTAAAGTACACGCTGAGATATTTCAATTTAATTTTTTTTCAGATAGTAAAATGAGAGCGCCAGTTCTCGTACCTTGCATAGCTCAGTTCTGTCGTGCTCGTGCTTTTGTCTTGCTCGTTGGCACTTGACGATAGCTATTATTAGTATAGATAAACTTAGGCAAACTATAAAATCAAAACATCGGTTTAATTTCATTTCAATGCAAACAAAGCAATATTCCTTAAAGGAGCGTGCATAAATTAAAAGGTTATACAACACTAAAAGAGGATAAGACTATGACAACATTGTCATTAATCTGCAACGCAGACGAACTGAGCCGAACTAAACACTGTAAAGTACGTGTGCTAATTAGCGCAACGTTTCGTGTATTGGACCTCCCACGAAGTAATGTTGTGTCGGTGTTTCTACAGAAACAGTTTTATATATTAATAACTTGTGAATTCACTCCGACAAAGGACTACAGTCCGAAACGTCAATTCTAAAATTCTTTTCACTAAGGTCATTGAAGTTGATCTTTTTATCATCACAGCTTTACAAGTTATTAAATTTTACACTGTAGTGAATTGACAATTTATTTTTAAAAAACTGACGTTTCGGACTGTAGTCTTTCGTTGGAGTGAATGCATGGGTTACAAAAAAAGAGGTGTTTATATAGCGATGTAAAGCAAGATAACGCAATGAGATAGATATGTAAAAACAATAGGAAATAAAAGTATAGAGATGTTTGAGAAAAAAAAATTGTTTAAAAGACAATAATGTTCCGGAACAGCAGAATGTTAACAGAGTGCCCAAAGCGTGAATTACTCGCATTTCTCTAGTCTTGCGACAATCGTTACCGCCGTTGATGATAGAAAGACCAAATGCTACAAAATCAGAAATAGAGTGATTGGAAGAATTTAAATAGCGAGAGAGAGGTTTAGATTGGTCGTTTTTGCGTATGTCGTAAAGGTGATCTCTGATGCGATCACCTAAATGGTGGCCAGTTTCACCGATGTAAATCATGTTGCTATTAGAGCATTGAATACAGTAAAAAAAAATGGGTGTTGTGCAATTGAAATGTTCGGTAATGTTAAGAGTGGGCCTGTAACAATGGTACGCGAAACAACAAAAGGACACGTTAGACGATAAATAGTTCAATTGTTTGAATGTTCGAAATGTCAGCACCTCAAAGCGCTTTTGGCAATGATCTTAAGATATTTCTTTGTTTAAATTATTAAAATTGTTAAAGTTTAAGTAAAAGTAACACAGCCTTTCAGCTAGGTTATACATTTTATGAATTGTCAGTTTATAGTTTTCAACAAGGATTTTAATAAACAGCGATATTTCACTGATTTTTTGTCAATTGCCACACAGGTTTATTTTGTGTCAGAGGGGAAAGCCGACCAATTATTGGCTCGCCGACGACGTGATGTGCCAATGAGTTCATTTTCATCAGAAGTGCTAACCAAGGACGCATGCGCAAGCGATGGCACCTGTAAGCATAAGTTTGAAGGCTTCAAACCGTTTCAGAAGTACAGACTTGCTATGAGAGCGTTTAACAGCGGCGGAAACGGGCCACCAAGTGACGAAATAAGATTTCAAACAAAAGAAGATGGTATGAAAAACAAACCAAGAGCGTTACAGTAAACCAAATTGTGTTAAGTTTCGGACTTTCGGATTTGTTTGTGAAGTTCCTTATAAACTACTTGTATTTTTGTTAGCTAGCAAAATCCTTAGGGTTAGGGACGGGTATGGTGTGTTTAGCAGGTTCCTTATTAACTACTTGTATTGTTGTTAGCTAGCAAAACCTTCAGGGTTAGAGACGGGTATGATGTGCTTTTTAGGTTCCATATTAAGTTTTTGTATGTTTGATAGTTACCAAAACCTGCAGGAGTAGTTAAGCAGTTGCATCTTTTACTGTTTCCCTGAGAAACACAGCAATGTATCAATCTAAACTAGCAAGCCTGAAATTTAGGGAGGGGAGGAGGGGTCAAAGTTAGCACCATTTGCATGGAAACAGATGTCCTATTAATCTGAGAGGCAGACCTAGTAAGCCTGACCGTGAGGTGCTTAAAGACTGGCACTATTAACAAGGAAAGTAGTAGTCAAAGCTAGGGAGCTGAACGTCAGGGGGGTCAAAGCTAACACTACTAGCAGAGATGTCCATGACCTATGAACTGTAAGAAATGGTTTATCTGAGCTTGCTGTTCGTCATGGGGGTCAAAAACGGGCTGGGATACCCTTGTTCCAGAACTGTAAGAAAGTAATAATCTGAGCAAGCCTAACCGTAAGAGCAGAGTTGTTCAAAGTTGGGTTAAATTTAACACATGCTAAGCAAAAGAGCCAACAGCAATCGCTTGTTTTGAGAAAGGATTTTGGTTTTTATAAAATACTATACAGATTTTTCTTGGAAAAAAACTTGTTAATCCCAAAGTTACAGATCAAATCCTTCTTCCTAAGGCTAGAAACAAGACTGTGGGTTAAAAATTTAACCCTGGGTTAGCGCTAGTCAGTTTTTGAACAAGACTGCTAAACTCCGCTTCATTTGATCTAAGAAAAGTAGTTATTGTAGGTATTTTTAACCTGTCCTTGATAAAAGTTTAAACATGTTCTCTTATTAAAGTTCCCAGTGTTCCAGTCGATGTGAATGTGATACCATTTGGCAAGTACATCTTATTGCGCTGGGGACCCCCGTTGGAGGAGAATGGAATCATGCTAGGTTATTCAGTTGGCGTTGTCAAGACAAAAGGCAATCAGCTTGCTCCAGAGGTACCAGACCTAAAAACCAAACTGAAACCTAATCAGTTTGAGTATCTGTTTGAGAACCTTCAGTTCACTACAGATTACCGCGTGGGAGTAGCAGGGGAGACAGGTGCAGGGATTGGACCTGCAGTGTACTTGAACGCACTCACTGTACGCAAAATGGGTGAGTCTTTATGTTTCTCGAACTTTTTACTTCCCTCTCAGTTGCTCTCTTAGAGTTTTACGTTTTGAGCTTTTTGCTCAATTTCATCTAGTTGCTGGCTGTCTAAATCCGAGTTTTTACTTAAAAAAGCTGAAAATATGGAGCTTCTTCAATTTTAAAACAAAATCTCCAGACTTGAAATGTTCACCACAGAGCTACAAACTGACAAACAAAAATTCGCGCCAACTCTTGTATTAAAAATTTGAAATGGTATCCTCAGGATCTCATTGGCCGAAGGAAGTTGATAGGTGTCTCTGCACCAAATCAGAATAATGTTGGCAAATGTATTTACAGCCCACTCGTTTACCGTTTGGCCTGCAGAAGGGCGAGTTTTTGAAATGGCTAATTATGTCTGTTCCGATATCTATTTACAGGGGTCAGTTTGTTATTTGGCCGAGCATACTGATAATAATTTATGAAAATTCAATATGATAAGACATTAAGAACATACTAAGGACAAGGTAAGACCAAAGAATTGCTCAGAAATATTTTAATATTTTATTTGGTCAATTTACACAAATGATGTGAACATCCCAATATTCCATTCACTTTTTGTTAAAAAAAAATTAGTAACAGTTTAAAGCTGAAGTCATTAGAAAAGTAATACCAAGACATTCCTTAATGGAAGTATAAAAAATATTGATAGGTCCTTATTAAAGGTGTTAAGTTTCGTTTGGATACTGCCCATGTTAGTCCTTTAACTTTTCCTTTCTAGCTGCAATGCATTTCCGTACATATAGGGTAACAGAATTTGGGTTTTACCAAAATAACACTCTCTGACTGATAAATTATATATAAATTATTTTTAAAATTTATTCTCATCACCTGTCTGCTGAACAGGGAATTGATATCATAGGGAGAAGTTACATACTAACCACTTCTGGGAGTTAAAGGTTTAGTGATAGGACAGTGCTAAATGTAAAGGCTCAGCCACTCTTGTGTGAGTGCACAGTAAGATGGCAGCTAACTTTGACCCGTACTTTTTAAAATTTGGAATATCTTTGGTCGGTCACGCTAGTTGATTTTTAGCACGTGATCAGTGATCTTTTTACAATGGCAATGACTCCATCGAGGATTTTGATTCTCGTCATACGATCATTGTCATTGTCAAGAAGATTTGAAATATCTGTTGAAAAACAGAAGGATTGTTGAGTTTTATAGGTAAACAAATGACTTTGCCATGTTTCTCATATGTCTGTTAACTTCTTTCTCAATAGAGCCGGCTAAACCCGCCCTTCCAAAGGCTAGAGGTGGCATTTATTCAGTTAATGTAACGTTTGAGTATGGCGTTGGAGGAGGTTATCCAGAATACTTTATTGTCAAGTACAGGGAGAAAAGTAAGATGAATTCATTACTTTTGAGAAGAAGATCACGGCTTTTTGAGTTTTAAACCAGACATATTTTTGCAGTTGATCCTACCATCTTCAAAGAATTTGATAAAGTTTTTGAAGTTTTACCCCGTAGTCAATAGAATTGTGAAGTTATCAAATTGTTTCTATCGAAACGATGCAGTATCCCTTTTATGACATCTTCAAAGAAGTTCATTTACAGTTCAAAAGTTCGTGATCTTCTTCAAATATTTTACAGTGCTTTTAGTCAGACCAAATAATATTTTATCAGCAAGTCTGCTGGCATAGCTTTTACTTCCTTAAAGGGGCCATGTCACGATGATTTTGTTGTTTTAGGTCAGATTTTTGCTAAAATCGTTGCTGGTTTTACGTATGCACTTGATGTTCCTGATAAACTGAAATGAAATCTTTTAAAAGAGAGCAACCCATGAGTGTTTTGGTATTTTTTGTTAAGAGAGCATTAAAATTGAAAAGGTTAGCCAACTTTTAAGTTTCAATCCATTTCCATCCTTGCCATCCGTAGCAACAAATGACAGGAAACAGAATAAACATCATAATATGGTCTTAAATAACAAACCTAGACCATTATTTTTGGAATTCAGTTGAGGGCAAAACATAATTGGGATTTTAAAAAGATGTTAAAATTACATAGCCTCTTTAAGTATCTGTGGTAACCCCGAGCTTATTAAAATTTCAGGGTTTCTAAAATAGGTGAGAAATATATCAGTTTATATTTCCTTATAAAATTAACC
The DNA here is from genome assembly GCA_024336925.2 of Zoanthus solanderi. Lineage (NCBI taxonomy): Eukaryota > Metazoa > Cnidaria > Anthozoa > Zoantharia > Zoanthidae > Zoanthus > Zoanthus solanderi. The sequence goes on along the minus strand of JANCMA020171213.1, from coordinate 2,032 downwards.
TACTACCTGACAGTTTGAAGAATCCATGTACCTAGCTTCAATACAGAAGTGCATAAACACCAACCCAGAACACATAACATCTTTTATTCCCGCCAAGAAGATTATAACTCGGGTCGGTGCACTGTTAACTATCAAGAGCCTCTTCTCTTCAATCAGTTCATCAATAAGTTATTTAAACACGTTTCGCCCAGGAGCTAGGAAGTTCGTTCAAAATACGAACGTGTATTCACTCATCAAGAACATTAAAAAACTGATTCAAATTCTTCATTTTCAAGTTCAGACTATTAGCTCTTTGTACATACTCTTGTATATTAAAGGACTCTCAAACCTGATCTGGTTGCATATTAGTTTCAGTCTCCTGACCCTCACTAATAACAAATTAATTTTCGTAATTTCAGGAGGGAGCTTAACTACAATTTAAGCCATTGCTTTTTAGTCAAGCTTCTTCGCCATTTCATTAAGAAACATTAATTTTATTATATTTCATGCATTTGTATATGTTTTGTTATTTTAACTATGGTAAGTTAACTTAAAAACTTGACCCCCTCTATCGATTTCTTGTTTTCTTGTTTTAGTTGATTCAGATGGTACAACAACTCCAAGTTCTGCGTTAGATTATAAAGAAAGCCAATGGGTGACAACAAAGGAACAGCGCTGGGTTAAAATCGAAAACCTTCCCATTTCACTTCACGAGTTTAGAACAGTTGGTAGGAATGGTGAAGGAACAAGTGTCTGGAGTGAACCAGTATTGGAACGACCGCTACCTGGTATTCTTGTTGGCAAACGTGAAGCTTCTCCATTTTACGCATCAGGATGGTTTATTGTTCTGGTGGTCATTATTGTTCTTCTGTTGCTTGTCCTCATTATACTGGTTTTAGTGAAGAAACAGCGAGGTGCAAAGTACCCGGGTTAGTTATTGTTTATTAGTTTTTTGTGTACTGTATGTGGCTAAGTTTTCTAACATCTCCGCAGTGGTGAACGTAATTGAAGCAGTGGTGAAAGAAAAGCCTAAAGACTAACGTTCGGGCTTCAACATGATTCCAACTCGTGACGTCTGTACAATCGGTGCAGTGCTTTAACCAACTAGGCTATGAAGCTACAACTGGGAGAGCAGGTCATTTTAGTGGGCCCACCTTTTATTTTCAGGTTTTCACGGCATTCCAACCTGTGTCCTCTGCATAACCGCTGCATCACTCCATCCAACTGAGCTATGAAGCCACAGCTGGGAGAGCAGGTCATTTTAGTGGGTCCACCTTTTCTTTTCAAGCTTCAACAGGAGTCCAACCGTCCAAGTTAAATTTTTTCTTAAGGGGCCAATCGGCGACCAACTCTAGGTTTGGTCGCTAAGGATTTTTTAGTTGCCAAAATATGTTGTTAACATATTTAAACTCAATCATTAATAATTGTAATTGGTTAATTATTAGTTTAGGTTTAATTATCCAATTCTTTAACACAATTGTTTTTATCGAAGTTTAGTTTCGTAAGTGGTGTTGTGTTACTCACCTTTATTTTAAACTGTTCCATACCAACTTTCACTTCTTGCTTTTCCATTTATTTTAACCCAAAAATATAAATTTATTTACGTCAAGACTGTCTTCCCAGTTTAGCTACACATGTGGTTTTGCAGGTACAAATTGTAAGAAACCAATCGATTGCGTTGTGATTGTATTATCTAACGCTAAGTACAGTTACAAAACTTTAAAAAACACGTCGTAGACCCATAAAAAAGTAAAATTTTAAGTTTGGAAAGCCTGTGGGTTACAAATACACGCACTTGCATCGCCTTGTGCATTATTAAAAATTTTCGTTCATTGTGTTGCTTCCGCGCATGTAAACAAACCAATCACGTGAGTCTTTAACCCTCAAACAAGAAACCGCACTATAAAAGTGTTAGGTCCGCCAACATCTGACACCAATTCCAATTTTGAACCGAGATGGTCGTTAAACTTCTCTCCGAGCGATAACAATAAAGAAATCCATTGGACTACTAAAATAAATCTACTTTAAGTTTTAACTGCTAAAAACTAAAAAT